>JAJOOS010005916.1:0-65967 GCA_029582725.1 Solanum chiquidenum | reverse complement strand
CATCCATTCAACATACATGCATACATTCATGTCTCATCATAGCATAAAGAAACCATCCCATGACACCTTACTAAGTCCACTTGTGCAATGTAAAAGTGAAGTCCCATACCCCCACTCCTACTAAGTAAACTCATCAAGAAGTCACCAGTATAGTTCGTGTCTTATTCATTATCTTGTCATATAGGGAAAGTAGCCATACCGACATAGACCATGTGAGCTACATGGAATCTGGTGTCGTGTAACCCCACACCAAAAGAAGGTGTCCTACTTGCCTAAGGTAGAACTACATGTATTAGATTTTAGGTGGATCCACTAGCTAAAGACCTATGTGGGCACATAGTTATGGGTTATGGAGATTGCTTCTAGAAACCCGACCTATTGTATTGGCGGAGGAGCTTCCATCTCATGAGAATAATCTAGGTGACCCGGCCTATTGTATTGACGGGAGGGCCTCTACCTCATTTACCATATCCACTCGGTGCTATGCATTGTTCCACAAATTATACATAATTGGTCTTGAAATGCATTTACATGTGTTAAGAAATACCTTGCCCTTCATTCAATACAACTCATAAAATAGCTAATAGATTCATTTAGGTGAGAATGTACTTTCGACCTTAGAATCAATATTAACATGTGAGTAAGCCTTTCACATTATTGTTCATAGTGTTTCATGAGAACAACCTCTCAATCAACACAACATTATCATCATCCTAGACAATACATAATCAAGTGTAAGTGTAATGACCCGAGCCCATACCTTGGAAGTTACATGGCGTACTCGACCCCGAAGGGGTCTTATACAAGCCTCTGATTAGCATTTCATTGCATTCGATAATAAGGAAAATAGTGCGGAATTAAAACTTATTTAAAATCCAAACTATCAAAACTTCATTAAAAACACTTTCAAAAAAACATACAGCGGAAGTCTAAGTCTCACATGGCCATCTTAACCAAATCTTGAAAACTAAAGTAGGGACACGACCCTTTACAATCGAAAATACTTGAAATGTCTATTACATGAACAAAAGGAAACA
Organism: Solanum chiquidenum; assembly: GCA_029582725.1. Classification (NCBI taxonomy): domain Eukaryota; kingdom Viridiplantae; phylum Streptophyta; class Magnoliopsida; order Solanales; family Solanaceae; genus Solanum; species Solanum chiquidenum. Next base: position 64,930 of record JAJOOS010005916.1, on the reverse strand, counting down.
TAAAAGTTTTTGTCCTCGAATCCGTGAGGACATACCAAGTTTTGAAGGAAATCTCAATTCAAGCACTTCTATCTAAATAGAAGCAATCACTTGCCGAAACCTACACTTGTAGTAAAATTAAGAGAAATATGGGTTAGCGCATAAAAATGTACGAAGTATGATGACCATGCAAAAATATGCTTTAAAAGAGATATTTTGGTTGAAAACCATGCATTATGCCACTTTTTAAGAATATCATGAACAATAGCATAAGAGACATACAATACAAGTGTAATCATGATACAAGTGATAACATCACATTTAGACAGTGTCAACATGTAAACCATTACCTTTACCTTAGACCTTCACCTCAAGTAACTCTCATGCTATACCTTGTGCAATGCATGGATAGCGTCCCATACCACCATCCACACCAAGGCACCACATTAAAGTCACCAAAAGTGAACTTACCATTCATTCCTTTTCACCTTTTCACAATATCCACACATAAGAGACATAACATTTCATAAGGCATGACAAGGGAAAATAACTCAAAATATAACCCAAGTATATCATGCATCATCACATTAAGCATTAAGGAGTCAACATTCTTCCATTACTTAACTTAGAGAACTTTCATACATTAGTCATTAAGGCTTAGAGAACTCACTACGACCCTATCAAAGCCTACTCGTACAATGTATAAAGGGCATCACTTACTACCTACACTTCATAGAGCCTCTCAATAAACCATAATGCACATCTTACACGATGGGAATAAACGTTCAACCGACATAGACCATGAGAGCTTGACATGGAATCTGGTGTCATATAACCCCACACTGTAAAAAGGTGATCTACTTACCTAAGGTAAGACCGTTAACATTAGCTTAGGTGGCTCCACTAGCTAGACCTATGCGGGCACATAGTTATGGGACAAGGTTGATGATCATTGAAACCCGGCCTAAACATTGGCAGAGTTTCCATCTAACCAAATCCACTCGGTGCTTAGCCTATATTCCCATAGAGTTGTTCATTACTTCAACATTATCACACATGAGAGGGTGCCATTGACCTACCATCCCAAGATACATTCATTAACACATGAAAGGGTGCCTTAAGCCTACCATTTCAAGGTACATTTTAGGAAAGCTCATTAACTCCTCTTGAAAGGGTGCCATAAGCTTACTGGTTCAAGGTTCATCATTAACCTTCATGGAAGGGTGCCATGAACCTACCGATCCCAAGGTTCATTATTAACATGAGTGGAAGGATGCCACTAGCCTACCGATCCAAGGATTCAAAAATCAACAATACATTCATTTATACAAGAAAAGGATGCATAAGCCTACCAATTCAAGATATACATTATATTGACGAATCCTTCATGTTCTATCATCAACATTCATGAGTATCAAATTGAGAAATAACCTTTCAATAATCACACAAATACCTTCAAGACATGATCACCTTAACTTCATTGAATTGACATTCACATACTTAGTAAGTAAACACCTCCACCTTTCAAGTGGATCAATAGTCAAGCACATTCTACTTCAACATATAATTTAGTCATACTTGCCTTCAAGGCCATGGATCTCAAATCATCAACACACTAATAGTTTACCATAATTAAGACATAGATAATGATACAATTCAATAACCCAAATCAATTTAGACATATTCCAATCATAAGTTTTCATAATAAACAAACCCACTTCATAAAGGCACAATTTAGGAATTGAGAGAAATCATGGGTTCATAGAGTATTTTCATCATAAATCATCAATTAAACACTAACACAATCATAATATTCCATTAATAACCTTTTGAAATTGTTTGAAGAAGGAACCCATGAGATTGAGTAAAACCCTAGGTTTTTCATGAACTTGAAAACTTTGAAAATTTACTTTGGATGGACTCTAGGGGTGGAAGCTACCCCTAGATGAAGGATCACCATACCTTGCTTAAGATTCCCCAATAAATTTGATGAAGAAATGCTTTGAATCCAAACCCTAGCTCCCACTTCTTCTTCTTCCTTGAGTTAGAGCTAAATATTGAGAGAAGAAGAACTTTGGGGTTTTGATACGCTCAAATTACACCTCCCTAAAGAAGCATAACCGATCATTATCAAGTTAAGAATCCAACTTGTAGGTTGGGGTCGATCCCACGAGGAATATGGTCTAGACTTAAATTCAACTTACGATTATATTCGTTTAGTCAAAGTATTTCCGAAACAAGTAATTAAAGGCGGGGGGGGGGGATTTGTGAAACAAATTCTGAAAATTATGTGACAATTAGTAAGCAAGATTCAAACTTTAGTTGTTTATCAAGATGAGAGAGAAACTAAGGTGTACGTGTTCCCCATAAGCTCATAACGCAATAATCCTAGTAATAGAAACCCTTTCCTAGTGTATTACATGCAAAGTGATAAGTTAGGTATCTCTAAATCCTTGGTCTAGCATCTAGTGAATTTTAGCCCGTACCTTGGTCCAGCTACGTGTGTACAATTTACCAACCCTTACCGTTACCTCATATTAGACATTACATCGATGTATGGCCTAGTTTTCACCCTCGCACCAATCGACATTAGACTATTAGATAATATCACACTAAATCGATGTTGATAATTCTTTTCTCGTTAATTACCTTCTTGGTCCGGCAAGTAGTAACGAGGCGAGTTCTAACGTTTGCAACCACTAAAAAGACTTCTAAACGAAAGAACTATCATTGCATGCAATAACACTATTCAAGAATTGCTTAGTTACTATTCATATTTTGTTAATCACTCATGATTCCCACAACCCTAGTTATGGATTTAGTTACTCATAGTAGCAAGAACACAATTCATATCTTTAGATGAAGAAATCATTAAGTTACTTAATGAATAGAAGAAACCCAGAATCTCAACTTGAATTTTAATACCAAAATCTTCAAAACGAACTTAAGAAATTAAGAATTACTAAAGTTGCAAGTTAATCTCCAAAGTCAAGAACTAAAACCAAAGTAATAATGTCTAACCCCCAAAAACAAGGTTTATATACCTATTGATAGAAAAACAAGTCCTAACTAAAAAGGAAACGAAATAAGGAAATAATGTTTCAGCACGCGTCTTTGATCTACGACACTGACCTACGGACCGTGGATTGACCTACGATTCGTATTTCCCTTCCGTGACTCAGGACTTAGGCAAATTTCTAACTTCAAAATCTTCAACTCTCTGAACCAAATGACGGATCCACAGTACGGACCGTGGATTAATCTACGATCCGTGGATCCTCCTCCGTAGCTCCATACTTAGAATCTTCAAAAATCAGGTACTGGAACCCCTCTCTGAATCATTTGATGGATCAATAGTACGGTTCTTAGATCAATCTACAGTCTGTCGATTGCCACCGTGGTTCCACAGTTAGTCAAGAATTCCCTGATCTTCTTTAATGCCTTGCCTGCCCATCTACGTCAATCATCTACGGAGAGTGAATGGATGTACAGTCCATAGATCACCTCTGTAGATGCCCTTTTCTGCACATCCTTGAGCTGTGTCTCATAGTTTCCGCGTCTGAACATATTTCCTGCAAACATGATAAAAATACATAAAAACCAATACAAAATGGCCCTTGACACACACAACTCTTAATTGAAATGTATTAAAAATACCGTAAACTCACGGTACATCAACACCCTCAACTTACATTGGTTGTTTGTCCTAAAGCGATACACTAAGACTCTAAACGACATTTGTATAGAAGCAAGCAATTCAAGCCCAAGCAATCACATGACTGTCTACCTCGACTCTCATTTTGAGTGCAAATATTTTCTCTCAGACTCAAAAAGCTAACTTGTGCGGATCAAAACATGACAAAGATCAACCAATCAACACACAACATACACTGTTTTCCTATCACCAAAGTACCAACTTTTCGACAATGTAATTAGTGCCCTTAATTCAAATGAAATCCCTTTTTTCACACAATGAATATGATTTTTGAGTACAAGGATTCATTCAACACTCACGCTCAGTAGTAACTTCAAGTACAGTTAGTGCTCAATACCATAGGCTTGCCCTTATTTTCACTGCTTAGATTCTCCAAACTAGGTTCTAGGATCACCATAGGACTTTCTTGGCTTGTAACGTACGCTCAGGGTCAGGTGTGGTATATTTGGGTACTTTTTAGTGACTTTCTGCCCTCCTTGTCATTATATTATGCTTTCTACCTCTTTTTGCCCTATTTTTGACATCCTACCATTTTACCTTCTTTTCCTTGACTCTTTTCAACCATGGATGTGAATTTAGACTTTATAACTCTTAATTTTTTTTTCTATCTTCTTTTTCTTGGATTTTATTCTTTTCTTTAGCTTTCAACAAGTCACTTCCTCTCCTTTCTTTTCTTTTTCTCTTTTTCAACACCAAACTCTTTTCATACCCATTTTTGTTTTCATTTCCTCTTTCATAGACACCTTTAACTTATGGATTTTCCATTGGTTGAGGTGCACAATACCCGACGTCGGATCAGGGCCAAGATTGAGGTCACTTTTTACATTAGCCACCCTCAACTTAGGATTTTGGCCTAAGTCAACGTGCACATGTCCAAGGAGGGACTGGGGCCTACATAGTAGATTATCGGAAGGTGATTTAGGGGTTTAGAAAGAAATGGTCTAATTTAGGCTCTGTAACACCCCGTACGAACTAGTAAGACCTAGCTAAGGCTTGACTAAATCTAGTAGGTGGAACTAGAGCCTCACATGATAGTTTATAGTTAGAAACTTGTTTAAATGATGAAAAATGTCTTTTGAAGTTAGTTTGATGATTTTAGAGGTCAAACGTCAAGAAACAACTATAACGTTTGGAAACTAGTCATTTGAACTAGTGAGTTGTAAGGGTCTTGTCGTTCAAGTTTAGAGTGTTGTTTGAGGGTGAAAACTTGTAGAACTGACTCTAATACTTAGATGGACATGTTTAGAGGTTAAATGTCCAAGTATGACTCCCCAAGGACCACCCAAGGGGTCCTTGAGGAGGACCCCAACACTGCCCAAAATGCTGTAAAAAACAGCTTGGTTCACGGAGGCATATCACGCCCCATAGACCAGTTCACTCCCTGTAGGTCATAGGTGTGGGTTAGGACTTAACCTAGGAAGGGTTTGCCTTCAATTTCAAGACACAACCCCAAACCACGGATCACCAGGACGGTCCGTGAGTGTTCTCATGGTCTGTGAGTGGACTCACGGTCCGTGAGTGGTAGGCGTGATTCAGGGTTGCAATGCTGTCAAGAAGTCGGCCAAGGTATGTGAGGGTAAACTTCAAATGGTCATATCTCATAGTTCAAAACTAATTAGGTGGGCCATTAAATATCCAATTAAAGGTCTCTGAGTCCTCTTTCCAACGCCATCGAGTTTGTCAAATTTTGATTTCGTAGGAAAAAGTTATACTCGAAATAGTGAAGCACTGTCAGTCCTAGGTCCAATTTATGTATCCAAACCACGGACAGTAGATCAATCCACGGTCTGTGGATGGGGATCCGTAAATGCTACCAGTTTTGTGACTTTTAGTTTTAAGTTGGGGGTTTGGGAATTAAGTTAGTTAATTAATTAAGGGCTTAGGGGGTCGGTTAAGTGGTTAAATAACCTGCAATAAATAGTTAATAAGACCCTAAACTAAGTCATTAACTCATTATAACTCAAGACCCCAAATCAAAAAACCTAACTTCTTTTCCCTCCCAAAATCTTCTCTCTAGAACACCCATTAAAGAACAAAGGAAGAGATCAACCTAGGGCTTGAATATGGAAGCTTTCTCTTAGGATTTTTGTGGGTTTATACACCTAAGGTATGGTGATTTTCATCCATGGGTAGCTATCACCCATGGAGCCCTCTTAAAAGCTTTCAATTCAAATTCTAGATATCTTCAAAAGCTAGGGTTTCAACTCAACCCCATGGATTCCTTTCAAAGTTGTTCTAAAAGATTGATTTACGTTTATTATGGAGTATATTACTAATTTAAGATGATTTTAAATTCAAATATAAGGAATCCATGAGTTTTCCCCCTACCCTAGCTCTGGCTTTTCTCTACACTATGAATGTTATCAGAAGTTAATTCAATTGAATGAATAGAAGTTGATTATGATGTAATTGCATGATCTAAGTATAATTCTACATTTATTCTTGATTAACCTATGAATCTAAGATGAAATTGACATGATCTAGGTTTATCTCATAAAGAGGCAAATTGAGGGGTTAGATGTGATCTTCTAGGATTGATGATCTGCTTGTTTAATTGCCTTAGATTAGGTCACCTAGACATGAATAGATCATGATGAATCTTGTAGACCTAGACTAACTTGATTATTATAATATTGGTTATATTGTTGGTTTATGATGTTCTTCTACCTAAAGTGCCAAATCTAAGAGGATAGACTTGATCTTGACTCTTGGCTTTGAAGGACAATCTATGAAGGTATGTTATGATGAAGTTATATTATATGAGTTGTTGACTCACTTGTAGTGGAGGAGTTTACTTATCATGTATCGCTTGTATGAATGGTTTGATCCACTTTTGGTAGAGGTGCTTACTTGTCAATATGAATTGTAGTATTGAGATAAGGCCCCGCTTCCTACAACCCTAGATATGACTAAGTATGATACGTTCTGAATTCGAATGATATGTTATAATCATGGTAGTGTTGGTATGTTGAATTGTATTTGGTGCTATTGTGGAAGAACCCTACCCATATATTCCCCTATATGAGTATATGATTCTCTACATGTTATGAATGACCTACTTGAATGATGAATGTATCCATGTCTATGGAATGAATGTTAGATATGTGATTTATATGGTATAAGATCCTTAAATGTAATATATGTGAATTATGCATGAGTTGGGATATTATGTACATGTTGTGACTCCCTTGAGGAAGGGAGGTGTCTATGATGTTAGTGTTGTTATTGTTGTGCCATTGTGAGGACAATCATGCACACACTCATACTCCATGCATAAACATTAATATGATGTGTCTATGGTGTCAATTGAAAGGCTAATTCTCATATGCACCTTTACATACTATTATGCATGAAATGTACATGACCATGAAGATATGACTATATACGATATGATATGATTATGTACAATATGCTATGACTACACATGATAAGTTAAGATTATGGTTGTAATGTTGTGTTGTATGAAAGGTTATTCTCATGAACACACTACAACTATAATGTGAAAGGTTTACTCACATGTTAATGATTCTAAGTTTGAAAGGACATTCTCACCCTAATGAATCTTGAGCTATTATGATGTATGCTGGTTTGAGTGCCTAGTGCATTCTTGTATAAACCTAACTTAACAAATGACTTAATATGACCTTTAAAGGGAATTATGCTTAGCACTGAGCGGATATGAATATTAGATGGGTTCCTTCATGGTCTATGTCGGTTAAGTCTATTATCCCTAAATGATACGAATATGAGCTAAGATAAGAACATGGACTCTAATCACGACTTCTTAGTAGGTACTAATTAGTACGCGTGAGGGTATAGGACTTCACCCATACATTGCATAAGTGGACCTTAAGAGGGGTTATGGTTAGATCCTCTTATGTGATGAAGACTTATGAATTATTTATGTGTGATATGAATGAATGTTAAGGTTGACTTTACTTATTACAAGTTATGATTATGAATGTCTCCTTACTTATGCATGTTGGATATGAATGAATCAAAAGTAAGATATGTATGTTGTTGGTGATCTAAATGTGATACTTAGCATTTGGTAGGGTTATGGGATCTTACCTTTGCATTGCACTAGTATGACTTTGAGTTTAGTATGAACTTATGTTAGGTATGATCATGGTGGCCTGGAAGTGATACTTAGTGTAGGTAGGACTATGGACCCTATCTATGCATTGCACAAGTAGAGCTTAGGGTTACTTATGTGGTTATTTTATTATGATGTTATAATCTAGATAGGTGACTATGCATGTGTATTATGTCTTGTAATAGATGGTATGTGCATTATGACTATGATTGGTGACTATGCTTATGGTAATGTTGATATCCTTGTGCTTGATGAACTATATGTGAGTTGCTTATGACTTGTGTTCTCCAACTCTTTTAAGAATGATGTTCAAAAGTGCATAGCATGGTTTCAACTAAAATGTCCCCTTTAAGCATGCTTTAAATATTTTATGCATAGCTACCATACTTAGTACATTTTTGTGCTAACCCATATTTCTATGTTTTCTACAATGTAGGGGGTTTGTTCATGAAGATGGTAGCTTTGGTTCAAAGGGCTTAGAATAGGTGATACTACAAGCTAGTTGACGAGTCCTTAAGTTCGGGGACCAACATCTTACTTAGTAGATATCTTTTATTAGTTTCCTTTTAAAACTATGTAAGGGTTGTATCCCTATATGTCTAAGTAGTCGATTGTATAGATGGCCAATGAGACAATGTTTAGACTCCTTTATATTTTATATAAGTTACTTCGATTGTTGAAGAAAATGTTTTAAATTTTCCGCTTTTATTCTATGATGTATGCAATGATGTATGCTACGGGCATGTATGAGACCCCTTCTGGGTCAAGTATGCCATGTCACGTCAGGGGGTAGTCTTGGGTCGTGACATACTTGGTATCAGAGCATAAGATTTTGGGATAATTTGGGTTCATGACTCATAGGCCACATCGATTGAGTAAAGTCTTGTTCATAATTGTGAAGTGCGTTACACTTATGAGTGAGAGGCTATAAGATGCTTAAGATTCTACTTCTTCATTACTCTTGACTCGTGCCATAGAGCCTATCTCTATAAGATCTCTCTCTTATTCCTTGTCCGGTGGTTTTCTAGATGTGACTACTTGAGAGGGTAAATGCTTCTATGATTGAGGGAGAAAAGGTTGGAGGTGATGGCAAGGATGGTAACATGACTTGGTAAGACTTTATATGATGAATATGGATGAAGTCCTTTCGAATAGATATATTGCCTTAGGGTTTTGTGTGATGATTGATAGAAAGTCATGATGAGTTGTTGATGTATGTTGAAAGAATGTTGTGATATAGGTGCTTTGGAAATACCTAGGAGTGTGAGGTGAGTAAATTCCTCGTAAAAAGGGGTAGAAGTTTCATTCACCTTGGTTTAGAATCATTATGGATGATGAGTATGAAGGTTTGGATGATGACTTGCTCCGACCTTAGAATTGAAAGAAGTGATGTTTAAGAGAGCTTGTATAAGTTTGTCTCCTATGTGAGGTATAATGTGCCTAGATAGCAGGGTTGTTGATTACCCTTGATGCTATGAGTTAGGTTTGCTTAAATTCTCACCTTATGAGGTGTAGTGAGTTTGAGAAACTTAGACCCGGAGTGGTTGATTCATATTAGACCTTGAGTGATATCCTAGTGAAGGCCTTAGAAAGGGATGCTATTAGGGTTGACTTGGAAAACTCTTTGGATGGAGGTACCAGTATGCTGGTAATTTCAAGTGAGAATAAGTGTTATGTTGTGTTCCGGTATTACCTTATCTTCTAGGATGCCTTATGAGGCTAGAAGGCTTAGAGTTCTCCAGATGAGTTAATTGAACCTTTTTTTTTCTCTAGATTTTACCCCGGTTAATGGTTTGAAGTTAGTAAAAAGGGTTTATGGAAGATGTCCCTTTACCTTGTTCCCTAGAACTACTCGTGTTGACTTGATGGAACTTGGCATGTTAGACCTTGATGTGACTCTTAGTATGGATAAGTTGCATACATTGTGTGTTTTTATAGATGATAGGGCCCAGATGGTTAAAAGAATATGGGATTCTTTAGTGTGTATTAGTTATCACCTTTTGAGTAAGATGTCAATCCAGTACAAATGCTTCCTTTTTAAGGATCTAGTACTTTTTATGTCATGTGAGGGTGGTATTACTAGATGTTGAGGACCATAGACTTTTGCAAGGATGGAAAAATGTAAGTTTGGTTATGTCTTTAGGAGTGCTTGAAAGAAGTTTTTTTGAGGGTTGTAGTGAGGGCTTCCTCCTAAGGAGGGGATGGTGTTGTCACGACCCGAGAGCACCCCAAGTCGTAACATGGCGTACTTGACTCCGAAGGGGTCTGATACGAGCTTCTAGCGTCATCATCACATAAGACATAGAAAATAATGCGGAAAATTTAAAACTTTATAATCGAAGTTCGACTTCACTTTTTATAGAAGAAAATCATAAGAAGTCTAGACACTTTGTCTCATTTACCATCTAAACATAGGAATATAAAGTCTTGGGACTTAGCCCTTTACATCAATAGAAAGTCTCAATATAAGAGATACAAGGAAACTAAGATATGTGAAATCCCGTCCTCGAACTTGAGGTCTCACCATCACTTGGAGATTAGCAATCCAAGTCTTCTTTAATGAGGGTGTGCAAAGCCACCTAACTGGAACCTACACTCATAGTAAAGTAGGAGGAAGGGAACGCACAATAAGTACTAAGTATGGAAACATGCATAAAAACCATTAATGATAAAAGGGACATTTTATTTGAAAAGAATGCATTTACCAAGTAGGAAACCCATATGCACATTCAATGTCCAAAACAAGCCATAATCATAGTTATAACATCAACATAACAATACCAACACCTTAGCAACCCCCAAAGAACACTAGGGCAATGCACAATTAGCATCCCATAATACCAACCATACTTAAGTACTCTCTTGAAGCCACCTTGGTCATACTTACCATCTTCCAACCTCATCATGAACAATAGTCACCAACAAAGAACTTAATCATATACATGCTTGAAACATAAGGGAAGCCATTCATATCAACTATCCATTCAACATACATACATTCATTCATATCTTGTCATAACATAAAAGAACCATCTCACAACAACCCAAGGAGTCTACTTGTGCAATGTACAAGTGAAGTCCCACACCCCCACTCCTACTAAGCAAACTAATCAAGAAGTCATAATCTATTTATAGTCTTGTTTATTATCTTGTCATTTAGGGAAGAATGACCATAACCGACATAGACCATGAGAGCTACATTAAATCCGGTGTCATATAACCCCACAACAAAAGAGGGTGTTCCACTTGCCAAGGTGGAACTACATGAATAGCTATCTAGGTGGATCCACTAAGCTAAAGCCTATGGGGACACATAGTTATGGGATAGGGAGATTGTTACTAGGAACCCGACCTATTCCATTAGCGGGAGAGTTCCTATGTCATATGGTCATGGGTAGAAGACTCGGCTTATTGCATTAGTGGGAAGGCCTCTACCACATTATCCATATCCACTCGGTACTAAGTATAATTCCCTTGAAAGTCACCTCTAGTCTTTAATTAAGTTTAGGTTTATTGAAGAATGTCACAAGCCTTCAACCCAACACAACATCATAATAGCTCATAGATTCATAAAGTGAGAACTTCCTTTCAACATTTGAATCATCAACATAAGAGTAAAACCCTTTATAAGTTGTTCATAGTGTACACATAGGAATGACCTTTCAATCAACACTACAGTCACAACATTATCATAACTTTTATAATTCATGCATCAATGGAGTATAAGGGTATAGGGAAAGAGGGGATCTTGCATCAACCCAACAATTCACCTAATGTACCACTATCACTTTACAAGTAAATTACAAACTCACCAACAACATTTAGCAATCATGAACAACACCTCATATGTTTACCCCCTTCATGGGTCAAGAACCAAGTCTCACAATCACACTTAGAATCACTACTTTAAGTATGAATAAACAAGATTCAACAACTAATATAGAAGAGATACAATTCATAATGTTCATCTTGTATCAACAAAACCCATCATAATACTTGAAATTTAGGGTCATGGGGGTAACACATGTGTTCAAGGGGATTTTACAATCAAATTCATCATTAATCCTCAAATCATCAATAATACAATGCATATAACATAATGAAATTGATTTAAGAAAGAACCCATGGTTAGAATAAAAACCCTAGATTTTGGGCATCATACCCATTTCGAAAATTGGAGTAGAAGAGCTTCATGGAGAAAGAAATTCCATGAATGAAGGTTCCCATACCTTGATTGATCTTTATCCACGAAATTGAATGAAAATCTTGAAGCTTGAACCATACATTTGAGCTTCTTCCTTGTTCTTCAATGTAGGAACTCTAAAGAGAGAAATATTTGAGGGGAGAGGGTTTTGGGGGATTATTTGGGTGTTTGTGTTTTTGATTGGGGAATGCATGAAAAATGACTTAAAAAAATATACAAACCACCCCCAAACATATCCAAAACACCCTCCACTTAATTGACTTAAAATAGGAAAGTTCCCAAAACTCCTTCATTTAATGGTCCCCGTCAGGGACCAAAGACACCTATACGGTCCGTGAAGACCACCATGGGTCGTGGTGTTGCCCGTGGTGGTTTGAGACAATGAGCTCCTTTTTGGTGACCAAGCCAACACATGGCCAACGCAAGACCACGGAGCCTCCCACAATCCGTGGTAGGGACCACAGTCCGTGGTGATGGTCGTGGTTATGCCTTGGTCTTGTGAGGCAAGGCCTTGGCAAGGTATTGAACCTTGGAGCCAAGTGACTTCCACGACCGCTTGGACGACTCGTGAAGTTCACCACGGGTCGTGGTGTTGCCTGTGGTGGTTGAGGCAGTGAGTAGCTTTTTGGGTGGCCATTTTCTCATGGCCAAGGCAAGGCCACGTCCACCTTTACGGGCCGTGGTGAGGACGACGACTCATGGTCCCCCTCGCGAAGGTCAGGGAGTGGACTAATGGCTAGGGGCTGCCTTGGCCTTTGGCCTTGGCTTGGCTCCTTTACCATGTCATTTGCCTCAAAACCTCAACTTCAAAACTTCATTTTTTTAAGACGTTCGTCCTCACGTTTAGGCTCTAGTTAAACCTACCAGTTTTCCGGAGTGTTACATTATCTCCCCCTTAGGAACATTCGTCCTCAGATGATACTTTAAACATTTTTAAGGGGAGAAGACTCCATACTAGCAGCCCAACAAGCATGAAACATAATATAATGCACAATGCAAAGGGGAAAATATCACTCCATTTCAAGCTACCAACAATGCAATAGCAAGGGAGTAGGAACTACATCCACAACCCAACATGCATAAACTGATCATATAATATCACATTAGGAGGAACTACCTTCTCCAACTTGAACAAGCTCAACACAATCAACGAAAGTCAACATGTCATTTTCTCAAAGCATAGCTAAGCATGTTCAACACAACATCTCATGAAGTCAATATGAAATCACCAATTTAAAGTGCAAACCAACATTAGGAGCATATAGGTCATGAAAACTCAAATTACACAAAATTATGAATTCACACAAGCACACATACATGATAAGGAAGTCACAAGAAGCATTAATAGCACATAAGACCTCCAAAACACCAAACTTAAGAAATTTACTTATCTCAAGCTTGAGTGGAATTAGAAGTAAAAAGATGAGGGTAGCAGGTCTTCATGTCGGCCTCAGCCTCCCATGTAGCACCCTCAACTAGATGGTTTCTCCATAAAAGTTTAACCGAAACTACTTACTTATTCCTTAACTTTTTCACTTGACGATCCAAACTCTCAACCGGGACCTCTTCATAAGAGAGTTTATCATCAACTCCTAAACCCTCTAAAGGAAGGATGGATATCGGATCACCGATGCACTTTTTGAGTATGGAAACATGAAACACCGGGTGAACCGAAACCAATTCATATGGTAAGTCTAGTTCATAAGCAACCTTCCCCACTCTTTTAAAGATTTGATATGGACCCACATACCAGGGACTTAGTTTCCCCTTTTTACCGAATCTCATCACACTTGTCATAGGTGCGATTTATCACCAACCTCAAATTCTAGATCCCTTCTCCTAACATCGGCATAAGAATTTTGCCGACTTTGGGCCGTCTTCAACCTCTCTCTAATGAGTTGAACTTTTTCAATAGCTTCATAAACCAATTCGGGACCAATTAAAGCAAATTTGCCTACTTCAAACCACCCAATCAGAGAACTACACCTTCTACCATACAAGGCTTCAAACGGTGCCATGGTAATACTCGAGTGGTAACTATTGTTGTAGGCAAATTCTATCAAGGGAAGATAAAAATCCCAACTACTCTTGAAGTTAATTACACATGCCCTTAGCATGAAGTTTTTCATAAAACACTTCGTAGAGTCCCTCTCATTAGATGTGGTGCACTTCAAACCCATGAAAGAGACTCTACTTAGTGCGGCTTTCAGACATCCTGGGACTCTTGAACCTAATGCTCTGACACAAAGTTTATCACGCCTCGAGGCAGCCCCTTGACATAACACGGAACCTAGGATCACGAGTGAACCCAAGTTAACCCTGTGTCTTACATATCATAAGCATACTGAAAATAACTAAGCCAAATATGAACTATGCAGAAGCTAGAAGTAGTGGATATCTAAAAATGGGGAACAAAACTCAAATTTTTTGAATATATAAAACATACTAAGAGTTTAGTGATAACTGAAACAATCACTTAACAACTCAAGATGAATCTACTACTATGTCTGAAAAGCCTCTACTGCCTAGAGTTGCTGGGACAAGCCCCCAACTAACTCTAGCAACACTAAAAACTGAAATAAAAGATTGAATTAGAAAGACAAGTCTATTGTCCTCGAAGTATGAAGACTCACCACTGAAGCTGTTGAATACGGATCGGGAACCTATCTATGCATGATCTAAATGCTGAACACTTGAACGTACATCATGAAAGGATGTAGCGTAGAGTATGCGTCAGTACTTAAAATGTATTGAGAATGCAAGATATAGATAATAGCTGAACAAAGTATACAAGTTGAACAAATATAACTGAGCAATGACATCATCTGAACAAACACATAGATACTGAAATATAACTAAAAACTGAGCTAAATGCACTGGCCAAGTACTAATCATGAATTTAATATGTTGAGACTGAATACTTAAGTATAACTGAAAACCTGGTCAATTGCACTAGAGTGTGACTGTGGGAGCTACTATTAACCAACATAAAACCATATGAGCTAAACGCGGAGTCTGATATATACAGCTCATCGAGAGGACCAATATACCTTTCTAGGGGTATAAAGGCATGACTGGCGTGATCACTAAATCTAATGTCACACAGAGGGGACTTATAAACCTATGAGGGTACGTAGTTCTTGGACTATGAGGGTACGTTGAACCCTAGTCCAACTCGGTGCTGAGACTACTCCCAACTGGAAATGTGTATGACATAATATAACTGAAATACTGGATAGTTCAATATTTTGACATGCAAATATGAGAATGCAACATTTAGGTACTGATAATGAAACATTTGAAACTAGAGCATGTATATATGTTTAACTGACCTAGCAAGTGTAATTCATGAAGTAAAAGAATCTACACAATTAGGGTTTTGAGTTTCAGGCAAGGAACTAAGCAACAATTTCACGAAAACATGATAAGCTGATTAAGAATACTATAACAGCTAAATCACAAGAAATATCTAAAGTTTTTGAAACCCTAGGTCTAAGAAAGATATAGTGAATCAAGAATCTAACTCAATTCTAGGGACCTAGTAGATTAAAGGAACCCACTAGTAAAATCTCACATACCTGGTGACGAAATTTATAGAGAAATCCTTTGATTTTGGGGCTGGAACTGAAGAAAACATGTTGCATGTTCTTGGAAGGGCTTGGTCGACTCTTTCTACTCTTTTGCTCTAAGTTTGATGAATTTTGGTGAATGAATCGATTAGGGTAGGTTTTGATTAGAATGCTACACTCAAAATGAGTAAAACGACTCAGTTTAGGGGTTAAACGACGTAGTTTAGATGTCCAACGCATAGGAGAAAAGACCAAAATGACCCCACTTAAATCTGACAGAGGCCAACGATGGCCCCTGACCGATGGACCGTGGACTAACCGACGGTCCATCCTAGCAGGGCATCGTTTGGTGTCTGAGGCTGGGGTCTACTGGTTTTAAATGACGGACCCTACCACGGCCCGTCATCAAGACCACAGCTCGTGGAAGGCTCCGTGGTCTGATGCCTGGGCCTTGTTGGTTCTGCCTGGCTTACACGAGCCTTCCCATGGCTCATGGGGTGATCCACGTCCCGTGAAGGTCTTTGTGTTCCACCATTTCTTGGTGGGCATGAGCCACGAGCAGGTCAACGGACCGTGGTTCCTTACACGGTCCGTGAACCCTGCCATGGTTCACCAATTTCTGTTGTTTTCTACCGCAAAGTCCAAGTCAGATTTCTGAGGTGTTACAGTTTCAGTTCAGTTATTTATTTTATTCAGTCCTATTACATACTCGTACATTCAATGCACTGATATCATTTGACCTGCATCTTTTCATGATGCAGATTCAGGTACTTAGGATCTTTAACCAGCGTTCTGTTGAAATCACATCATTTGTTTGTCAGTTTTTGCTGAGACCTCCTTGCTTTCGAAGGGATCTTATTTTAAGATTTGTTAGTAGTAGCATTTGAGGTGACGTGGGTGTTGTCCTGACACCTATATTTATATAGTAAAGGCTTCATAGATAGACAATCTTGCAATATTAAGTTGCAGATATTTTAATTAGAACTTTATGTTGAATACTCAGTATTTTAAAATAACTTTAAGATTAAATAAAGTTGCTTTTAATAATTATTCAATTTTGATGCTTGTGTATGCTTGAGTTAGTCTACCACTTTTAGTCAGCCAACATGAGTGGTCACTTAGGGATCAACAATGGTTCTCAAGTGCTAGCCACGTCCAAAGTGTAGACTCAGGTCATGACATAAAGCTTGGAAAAAGGCTAACTCTACTGCACGTGGAATAATAGTTAGTTCTGTGGTTGATGACCTCGTACATGAATGTGAGGAATTTTCTACTTCTCACGATATGTGGGCACATTTATGAGGAACATATTGGGATACGTCTGTGAGCCGCCTACGATAGTTGACTATCAAATTTTACACTTACAAGAAATGTCATGATCAAAATGTCAAACAACACCTTAGGCTGATGTCAAACATGATAGTTCAACTGAAGAGTGCTGACCATATTATTTCATATGAACAATAAGTTCAGGCAATGATTCAGTCTCTTCCAAATAATTGGGAATGTTTAAAAGTTAACTTAACCCATAATGATAGCATCAAAACCTTTTTATGATTCTCACCATGTTGAACTTGAAGATGAGCAGCTTCATGCTGCTTCTAATGCCTTTGTGGCAGAGTCAAGTGGTACAAAATCATCAGGATTCAAGCTTAAGAAGAACTGGAAAAGAAATGGAAGCTACAAAGAAACCGGAGAAGGACCCTCTAACAAAAAAAAAGGCCAAATTTCAAGAAAGGAAAATGGGTTTTCAAGAAGAGAAACAAGATTAAAATGAAGTGTTATAATTGCCAAGTGTTGGGGAATTTTGCTCATAAATGTATCGAGTCAAAAAAGGTAGCATTTCTAATCGCATCTCTAAGTGTTACATATGTTTCTAGCGCTTCTTTACTAACTGAATCTTATCTTATGTAGATTGTAGACTCAGGATACACCGACCACATGTGTTGAGATTGAGAAGCATTTGTGGAGTTTCATCTAAATCAAGGTGGATCTACATAATAATAATGCCAAACTGGAAGTCAAATGTAGAGGCATTAGCAAAGTAGATTTGTGTGGTGCCATTGTTTGATGTTCTATGACGTCAGATATGCTCCAGATATCCGACGAAACTTAGTATCATTGTCAGTTATTTTAGAAGTTGGTTTTGATTTTTTTATTAGTCGTAATGGTGTTAGATAACTCTAGATAGTGTTTTATATGATTTTGAATTTTGTTGTGAATATCATTTTATCGTTTTAGACTATAATCCATCAACTTATAACTATTATGTTGACCGTTATATAGTGGCATTTTATACAAGTAACAATGATATTGATGTTATTACATGAAATACAAGATTAGGCCGTATAGGGAAAGATCGAATGAATACGTTGGCAAAGGAAGGGCATTTAGGTTCTTTCACAAAAATTGATTTGCCAACTTGTGAAAATTGTCTTACTGGAAAGATTGTACATAAAATATTTTGGGACGGCTAAAAGAGCTAAGTTTCCACTTCAATTAGTTCATTCGGATATTTGTGGTCCAGTGAATGTCAGGGCAAGGTCTGGTGCTACATACTTCATTACATTTATTGATGATTTCATGCATTTTGGTTATGTGTATTTGATTTCTCATAAATTTGAAGCACTTGAGTGATTTAAAAGATATATGAATGAAGTTGAAAATCAATTAGATAAGACATGAAGTCTTTAAGAATCGATCGAGAACGTGCATATTTGTCAAAATAATTTAAACAATTATAAACTGAAAAGGGTATTATCAGACATCTAGCTACTCCTTATACACCCAAAAAAAATCATGTAGCTGAAAGAAGACATAGAACATTGATGGACATGTCAAGATCAATGATGGTGCATGCAAATTTGTCTATCTCTTTTTGAGGAGCTGAATTATTGACTAAAACCTACATATTCAATAAAGTGCCTTCTACTCTTTATGAACTTTGGATTGATCATACAATAAACCTGAAATCTACAACTGTGGGTTGTGCTGCCTATATTAAAGATCATTTTGGTGAGTTTGATAAACTAAGTCCAAAAGAAAAGAAATGTGTCTTTATAAGGTACTCATAACGCTCCAAGGGGTATGTGTTCATTGATGAACTAGAGGATGGAAATATACACTAAAATTGTATCAAGAGATGTTATATTTTTGGAAAATGATTTTCCCAAAAAGGGTGAAATTTATGAAGGTGAGCGTCTTTACAAAATGTTGGATTCACAAGATTAGATAATTTCATCAAATATACTTGATAACTCAATGAATCAAGATATTATTCTTCGTCCAACAAGGAGTTGTGAATACCAAAATACTATAGATAAATCTGAACTTCAATTACGTAAGAGTACCAGAAAAATGTGTACCTAAACAATCTTATGAGATTGAGGATAACGTTTGTGACACCACAAAAGTTTGAAAGAGGAGTTAGAAAGAAAAGTTGTAGAAAATGGCTCAGGAAGTGTCCTACGAGTCATACCTATAGACCGTATGAAGTCCTACGGGCGGTAGGAAGTAAACTGTAGGATCTAGAGTTGAGTTGGGAAAAATTTAGTATCTGATGGTGGACCTACGACTTGACAAGACGAGCCTTAGGAATATTGACGGGTCGTAGGATAGTCTGATAGGAAAGGTTTAGACTTAGTGAAATTTTGGACAAACATTTAAGTTCTACGGACAGGGTCTACAGACCATAAGAAGTTTGATGGACTGTGGAAAGGTCTCGTCAAGTTAGAAGAAATTTTAGGCTCTAGTACATGGTCTATAATTGACTAGTACAGTAGGTCAAAACTATAGGGTCTGTCCGAAAGTTATTTTAAAGGGTGTTTTGTTCCTTTCCTTTGCATCTAATTCGTATACTACATCGTTTTGCCTATAAATTAGTCCCTATAACCATTTTTTACCCCTAAATTTACCCATTCCCAAATCAATCTCTAAGATTCCTCAAGTTCCTCCCAAATGGTTTTCTCTCAAAGGTTCTGAAAGATTCCTAGGGTTCTTCGAGTTCAAGTCTCCCTTCTATCAATTTCTTAAAGCTCCAATATCAAGGTATGTAGGGATTTATCAATGGGTTCCATTTACCTGTTGAGCCAAAAGGTTTCTCAATCAATTGAAGTCGATTTCAATTCAATTGATTAGGTTTTCCTTAAATTCCTCATGGGTTCTATTTGTATGGATTCAAATTGATTGATTTTGATTTTATTGTGATTGGTTAGATTCAATTACATATTTTCCAACTAATTCCATGTGAACCCATGCATTGATCATGATTTTTACTATGAACCCTAATTTGCATGAATATATGAATAAGCTATGAAGCTATGAATGCCATTTTTATTAACTTATGCATGACTATAGAGGATGATTATTTTATTATCTAGGTAGGTTTAGATTGACATCAATGAAATTGTGAAAGGTTTTCTCACATTAAGGAATCATGGCTTTACGAAAGGTTTTCTTATTTATACTTGATTCAAGATTTAATGAGGTACTCTATGATGTTTTAGATTTAATTAGTAACTTAATCATACTTTTCCACAGATGATGATAATAATATGTTTATGACCATTCCATTGGGGTTTAACTTAGCACTGAGATAACTTTGAGGTGGAGGCTCAAATAGGATAGTCTGTAGTAACAACTACTAGTTCTAAACTACGTGGCCCCGTAGGATTGTCTTAAATGGCCTAGCTAGTGGATCCACATAAATAACATGACAAGTATACTCTCCCTTATGTAGGAGTTACATTAGATTCCATGTCTAGTTCGCATGGTCTATTGTTGGTTTAAGTTAATATCCCATAAAATGAACTAAATTAATCTCAATTGTTTTATAAAGCTTTCTTTATAATTTCAGGATGCGTGGACCATATTAATGAATATGATTCTCTTTTAAGGTTTTTACTATGCGTAGTGCATTTCATGTTTTGATTATGTCCCTTTATGATTATGTTTCACGTTTCCATTGATTTCCCTTATGATTAATATATTCCATGTACTAATATATATTTGTGCTTACATTTCTTCACTAATGTAGGACTTGACGACTCGTCTCCCTCCTTTCGTGGCTAGTGAGCACCTAAATTTTTTGAAGACTTGGTGAGTCCTCATGTTTGAGGATGATGTCACTTTATTTCTTTCATATGTTTTTACTTTTGGATGTTGTATGTGATGCACATGTTAACCTCGACCATTTCTTTTGATGTAATAGATGGCTTGTCAAGACTATATATGTTAAACTTCCGCTTTGAAATGTCAAACTTTTTTCTGAAATGAAATGCTTTACTTTGTCTATTACTATGTGTATATGTATGTCAAGTGGCTTGTGTAGGGTCTCTCCGGTTCTTATAGGCCATGGCACGCCTTGGGTATACTTTGGGTCATGACAAACTTGGTATTCAGTACACAAGGATTTAGAAAAAAGTCCTAGGATGTTTGACTAGCCACGTTGAGTAGAGTCTTCTTCATAAGTGTGAAGCACACCACATTTATGAATAGGATGCTACAAAGCGTTAAGGAAACTCCACTTCTTTCATTACTCTAAAGTTATGCCATAGAGTCTATCTCTATAAATTAAAGATCCTTCTCTTCAATTGTGTTAGATCATTTTCAGGATATGGTCCCTCGAAGAGCTTATGTGAGAAGAAATTCGGGCAACAAAAAAATGTGGAGACTGAGGTTCCTTAAGTTCCAGATGATATTTTGGACAAAAAAGTGGCTCATGCCCAATTCCCAGTCGCTTTTCAAGTGTTGGCTCAAGCTATGACGGCCTAAGCCAACAAATAAGCTAATGCTCTCGTGAAACCAACTACATGTACGATGACGACAAGGATAAAGGACTTCACTACGATGAATCCTCTGGAATTCCATGGTTCTAAGGTTGATGAGTCTGAGCTAAAGTGGATCCACTAGCTAGTGTCAATCTGAGACAAATCCTATGGTGGCATATAGTTACGGGATAAATAGATTGCTACTAGAGACCCTACCTTTACTGAAGGGAGAGGCTCCATCTCAGTCTCCTTTAGGTGCTAAGTATAAATCCCACGAATCATTAATAATAATCATATTATCATCCATGGAAATGCACAATTAAGCAACCAATCTAAGCTAGAGTTCATATAGAATAACTCATAAAACTTGATTCAACTTAGGTGAGAAAACCTTTCAACCTAGTGAATCCTTATGTGAATAAACCTTTCACAATAACAACATTGATATTTTACTGTCAAAGCATCCTCAAATCATTTACATCAACTTCATAAAAGCATGCATATCTTCACAAATTCATAAGTTCACGAGTTTTATCATGTGTTCATTGTCTAAAATCATGGATCATGCATGAGTTCATATGAATTCATCTCAAAATCATGTAAATACTTTCAATTCATGCATCAGGAGATAAGAAGCAAGTAATTGAATCATAATTGAAAAGAGCCCATAAAGATGGAATATAACCCTTACTTTGAATTGAGAATCTAACTTGTAAAACTTGAAGATTTTAGAAACTTTATGGATGACACGAATCCATAGGTGCATACTAATATACCTTAGTGATCAATTCCCAAAAGCTATGGTGAATTTAGAGTCTTGAAGTGAAACCCTAGCTTCTTCTTCCATAGCCTTAAAGAGGATTTTGGGGGTGATCTTGGGGTGAAATTTAAGAATTGGGTGAATGATTTAAAATGGGTAACTTTAGGACAATCCAGTTATATAGGTCTTGAAATAGGGGTTTAAACTACATAGATTAGGTACTAAACAGATAGGGAAAAATCAAAATGACCTTAACTTAAAAACTGATTGGTGACCCTAGATGGGACCCCTAAATGGACAGTTTAGGGAACCATCCAGGTGGCCCATTCTACTGGTTGCCTTAAACTGTTGGGCTACTAGCCCTAAATGGACCGTAAACCTTTCACCGGCCATTTAGGGAGCCGTCCAGGTTACTCCAAATCCTTACAGCCCTGGAGGGCCAGCTCGCTTGACTTAAACGGCCAGTGGTGCCTTTTATGGTGTCACGACCTAGGGGTACCCCCTAGATGTAACAAGGCGTACAAGACCCCGAGAGGCCTCATACACTCCACTTAGCATATCATAACATAAAGTAATAGAAATGAGCGAAAATTTAAAATATTTCAAAATTCATCAAAGTCTTTTATAAAACGAGCGGAAGTCTAGCACAATTGTTTCAAACCATCTAAACAACATGAATAAAATCTTGGGTTACATCCCATACAATAGTCCAAAACATAAAGGAAAGATATAAAAGAAAGTGGTGATCACTTCCTCGAATACAATGAGGACTCACAAAATCTTCACTTCCTTGGTCAACAACGAAGCTAGCCACAAGTGTGAGAATCTATGTCACCGGACCCTACATTTGATAAAAATGTAGGAAAGAGTATATGTTAGTACAATCAAGTACTAAATATAATAGTTAGCATAAACAACATAAAAATCATAGTTAGTCAATAAAAACCATATGCATAATCAATGCAGATACAACATCATCATAATAAGAAAGGTGTACTTCTCAAGCAACCTTACTTAGCCTTAGTCAAGACTTGGGACATCCGCCTCTAGTAAACTTACCTCATGGAAGGCATCTCTAGAAACAATCCAAGCTATTCATTCTTTATTTCATAGTTCTCATTATTCATGCTTACTTTTAAAGACACGGGGATTCGCCTAACTTACAAAGGCTAATGGGTATTCGCCTCTTGCCTTACTTACTTTTAGATCACAGGTACTCGCCTCCACAATCTCATCATATGATGCGGGTACTCTCCTCCACATCATTTCAAATAATGAGGGTACTCGCCTCCACATCATCTCATAAGAATCATGGGTACTCGCCTCCATGTCCATTCATCATAATAAGAACGTGGGGAATCACCTATTGTTCAATTCTAAGGTGTATGGGAATCACCTCATATCCTTTCATATGGAGGTCAAGGGTAATCACCTCTTGCCTCATCAATTACATAATCTTTTAGTCTAGATTCATTTTAGGTGAGAAATATTTTCAACCTGGGATCATTCATGTGAGAAAGCCTTTCACATTCATACAATCATACTTAGTCTATTCATGTGGGAAGTATCCCTTCCACCACAGTAACATCAATTACCAATAATTCCTATCATAATCTTTACCCTCAAAGCCCTAGATATCATGATAATCAATTGTGCTTTATCCTCAAGCAATTCTAATAATTATTCATCAATCCTAAAAGGATATATCTAAACCCACAAAGTTTCCCTTCATGGCATCAACCCAACTATATCAATTCTAGGTTAGAATCATGGAATAGGCATGGGTACATGTAATTTCATCCTAAAAACATGTAATCCTATCAATTCAATGATAAAAAATCATAATCCACTCAATTGGATCAACATTAATCATAACCCACAACATTGGAAGAAACCCAAACTAGAATTGGCGAATTCTTCATCAAATTGGGGAAATTCTAGGAGACTCCATGGATAAAAATCCATCATATCTTGATTATAAAGCTCTAAAAATCTTGAAGATTGGAGACTTGAACTTGACCTAGCTTCAATTTCTTTCTTCTTCTTCTAACTTTTAGAGAGAGAATATTAGAGAGGAGTTTTGGGAATTCTTTTGGGATTTTGAGAGAATGAGTTGAATGAGGGGTTTTAGGGGTTAAAAATACTTATATAGGTGTTTTAAACTTAGGAAAAACTACACCACTTCAATTTAATTAAAAGCGGAAAGACCCTTAAGCCCTCAACTTAACCATCCCAAAAGCCCACCGATGAAACCCTGCCGACGGACCGTGGATGGACCTACGGTCCGTCCTGGTCGGGCGTGGTCTTGACAAAGATATTTGGCCATCTATGGACCCCTAGCCACGAGCCATGGACCCATCCACATGGCGTGGGTCCTAGCATGGGTAACTACCTTGGGTAGTTTTCTTGGGGTCTCTTTATGGGCCCATGGTTGGTCCTTGTGGGGTGGCACTTTGAAGTTCTAACATGGTATCCTCTATTTTGAATTCGGGATGTTACAATATCTCCCCCTTGGGATCATTTGTCCTCGAATGACGTTCTAGACACCTCTTAATGGGAACGACTCTAGACTAGCTGTCCATCATGCATGCAACACCTAAAAATGTACACAACTAAGGAGGAAGCATCATCTCTAAGCCAAACATACTCAATGCACTATAAGGAAGTAAGGACTACACCTAACAACCCAATATGCATGAAATTTTAAATTTCTTACTTCAAGGAGGTACTATCATCTCCAAGCTTAAAAGCATGCTCAACACAATCTCATGGAGCTCATATGCAATTCAATCTCAAAAAGCATATCTAAACATGTTCATTAACTCATCTCATGAAGTCTATAGGAAACTCATACTCAATGCACAACAACATGAGGAAAACAATTCACATAAGTCATTTCTTTCAAGACTTAAGCTTTTACATGAACATGCATATAGAGAAATCATGGAAATACATAAAACACTGATGTTTCAATTGTGTAATCAACGACACAACTTCCAGTACAAGTGTCTACGAATAGTGCAATAGTATAGTAACCCAACCAAGGGTTCGGGCCGTGTCCCAAGGGAGCGGTTTTGAGAATTAATATAAAATAAATTTAGTTCTAACTAGTCGTAGCTAAAGACATTAACGATGAAAAACATTGTAAATCAAAGAGGGGGAGCAAAAGTGTCAAATAACAATTTGGGGGTTTTGTCACAAGTATAGCAAAAACACAAAAATAACAAGAAAATCAAGTATGGGGAAGAGTTCTTGGGGTGTGACCGCAATACAAGTTGAGATACATAGTTGGGTACATACTTTCAATAGGAAATTTGCAAGATAATAGTGACTAGGCTAAGCTTTAGTTGGAAATAAGTTCCCTCTCGGGCAACTTACCCCGTTTCAAATGCGTTCCTCTCAGACACCCATTTACCGCATGAAGACCAACCTACGCCTTACCCCACTCACTCTCTCGAGCTGAGTGTTAGGATATGGGACTAGGGCTCACCCTCTCGGGCTGAACCTCATGTCGACCCACTCCTTAGGCTATCAGTCTAGTCGTCTTGGTTTTGCGACCTCCCTCTCGGGCAAGTCGAAATCACATGGGTGGATTTGTATTTGCAACTACAAACCCATTAAATTAAACCAAAACCACTAGGTGAAATCACCATTAAAATACATATAACCTATCAGCAAGCAAGACCCAACAATAATATAAACACATATTTGCTAAATCACACCCCAATAATGGGGGGTTTTAGCCACACATCAAGAGATAAAAATTTATACCTTCAATGATGTTGAAATCAAATGGGTATAGAGAAATAAGTATTGATTTGATCAAAGAAAGAAGAATCCAAGAGACCCACTTCCAAATTGGAAGAGATGAAACCCTTTTCTTCTTTAAGTTTTCGAAACCCTCTCCAAACTTGAGAGTAAAATAAAAAGTACTAACAATTATATTCAGAATCTGATATTGTCTAATAATACTATAAAAACTGATACTAAGCTATAACTCTCAATGAGTATTTGTAGTTTTCAAAAATCTGTGCTGCAGCGGATCATTTGACGACATTAGTTGGAATCACCGATCAACTCAGCGATTTTCCCTTTGGTGTAGTTCATCGCCGTCTTGCACCATCCTTCGGCATTGTCGTGCTCTAGGTCATTGGGTGACATAGTACTGCTTTGCGGAACTCCTCGGCGATGCGACGACTGCTCCCTTTATCTGCCCACTTGATCCTCTCCTTTAGGGCTCAGTACACTGGAACAAAAGGCGAAGTGAGACCCTTCGGCGATTCGCCAAGTGGACTCGACAATCCTCATGCCTTCATTTTCTCGTTCTTTTCAGCCTTTTTGTTCCTTTGTGCGAAGTAGTGTCCATGCTTTCCTTCCAACTTCAAATTCCTGAAACTTAAAGTTTTCATTAGATATTGAGATAAAATAAGCATTTGAGGACACAATTTCTATTAAAATATAGCCGTAAATGAGTCCGATTTGTGGACTTATCAAACACACATGACTTCAAACAAGGAGTAAATCATGAGGAAACTAATTACCTCAAGCTAGGGTAGAAGGAAAGAGATAAGGATATCGGGACTTCATATCGACCTCGGTTTCCCAAGTAGCACCCTCAACTAAGTGGTTTCTCCACAATACCTTCACGGAAGAAACTTCCTTGTTTCTCAATCTCTTAACTTGCCGGTCTAGAATCTCAATCGAAACTTCTTCATAAGAGAGACTTTTATCAACTCCCAAGCCGTCTAGGGGAACTATGGATGTAGTATCTCGAACACACTTTTTAAGCATAGGGATATCAAATATCGGATGCACCATTGTCAAATCATGTGGCAAATCAAGTTCATAAGCAACCTTACCAACACATCTCAAGATTTGATACGGGCCCACGTATCGGGGACTAAGTTTCACTTTCTTCCCAAATCTCATCACACCCTTCATGGGTGAGATTTTCAAATAGGCCCAATCACTAACCTCAAACTCAAGGATCTCTTTATAACATCGGCATAGGACTTTTGTCGGCTTTGGGCAGTTCTCAACCTCTCTCTAATAAGTCGAACTTTTTCCATAGCCTCATAAACTAATTCGGGTCCAATCTAGGCAACTTCAACACCCTATAGGAGATCTAAACCTCTTACCATAAAGAGCTTCAAAGGGGGCCATACCTATACTAGAATCGTAGCTAATATTGTAAGCGAACTCTATCAACGACAAATGATCATCCCAACTTCCCTTGAAATCGATGCCACATGCTCTCAGTATATCCTCTAAATTTTGGATCATTCGCTCCGCTTGCCCATCGGTTTGTGTGTGAAGAGTCGTGCTAAGCTTCACTTTCATGCCAAGACCCTTTTGGAATGACTTCCAAAACTGAGAAGTAAATTGAGTACCGCTATCGGAGATAATGGACAATGGTACACCATGAAATCTTACCATTTCCCTCAAATACAATTTGTCATATAGTCTTCCGCCACATAAGAAACTTTGACGGGAATGAAATGGGCTGATTTCGTCATTCGGTCTACTATAACCCAAATTAAATCATATTGTCGTCGAGTTTGTGCAATCCCACTATAAAGTCCATATTCACATTGTCCCACTACCAAGTAGGAATGCTAATGTCTTGGGATAAACCTCCCAATTTCTAATGATCAATTTTCACTTGTTGGCAATTTGGACACTTAGCCACAAATCCCGCGATATCTTTCTTCATCCCATTCCACCAATAGACTTCCCGCAAATCACGGTACATCTTGGTGGCTCCCGGGTGAATAGAATACCGAGAACTATGGGCTTCTGCCAAAATTTGTTCCCTTAGATTGTCAACATTTGGAACACATAATCGACATCGGTATCTAAGTACTCCATCTCCCCCTTGAGAGAAAGCCTCAATAGATTTCTTGAGTATCGCTTCTTTCAACTCTACCGAAATTGGATCTAGACATTGCTTAGCTTTCATATCATTTAAAAAAGATGATTCGGAACCATTATGAACCATGACACCACCCTTGTCAAAGTCTACCAATCGAACACCCAATCGGGCCAATCTATGCACATCTCGTGCCAACTCTTTTCTATCATCATCCACTTAAGAAACACTACCCATAGACAACCTACTAAGAGCATCCGCTACTACATTCGCCTTTTCGGGGTGATAGAATATATATACATAATCCTTCAAAACCTCAAGCCACCTTTTTTGGTGAAGATTCTGATCTTTTTGATTAACCACATATTGCAGACTTTTGTGGATGGTGAACACATCTACATGCACACCATACAAATAATGCCTCCATATCTTTAAGGCAAAAACCACCGCTGCTAATTCAAGATCATGGGTTGAATAATTCTTCTCATGAACCTTAGGTTGCCTTAAAACATAGGCAATAGCCTTTCTGTTTTGCATAAGCACACATCCCAACCCAATTCTCGAGGCATCACAATGTACCACAAACCATCCATCCTTTCTGGTAAAATCAAAATCAGAGCGGAAGTAAGTTTATATTTCAACTCTTAAAAGCTTTTCTCACATAATTCAGACCATACAACTTAGCCTTCTTTTGAGTCAAAGTCGTCAATGGAGAGGCAATGGAAGAAAACCCCTCAACAAATCGTTGATAATAATCGGCCAATCCCAAGAAACTTCTAATGTGCGAATGTGATAGAGGTCTAGGCCAACTCTTGACCGCATCCGTCTTCTTAGGATCTACCTTTATACCTTTGCTTGAAACAATATGACCAAGAAAAGCTATGTACCTTAACAAAAATTCACATTTTCTAAACTTTGCAAAGAGTTTTTGTTCCTTAAGGATTTGCAATACTATCCTCAAATGATCAATATGCTCATCGTCACTCCTTGAGAAGATCAATATATCATCGATGAACACAATCACAAACTTATCAAGTTATTATCTAAACACCATGTTCATCAAGTCTATAAACGCCGCTAGAGCATTAGTCAAACCAAATGACATTACTAGAAGCTCATAGTGACCATATTGGATTCTAAAAGCCATTTTTGGGATATCTTCTTCTTTCACCCTCAATTGGTGATAACCCGATCGAAAATCAATCTTAAAGAAATAACTTGCCCCTTGAAGTTGGTCAAACAAATCATCAATCCTAGGGAGAGGATACTTGTTCTTAATAGTCATTTTGTTCAACTGTCGATAGTCGATGCACATTCGGAGTGAACTATTCTTTTTCTTAACGAATAATACCGGAGCACCCTATGGTGAGATGCTTCGTCGGATGAAACCTTTGTCTAACAGATCTTTCATCTACTCCCTTAACTCCTTAAGTTCCACCGGAGCCATTCTGTAAGGAGGAATATAAATAGGTTGCGTATCCAGAAGAAGGTTAATACCAAAATCTATTTCCCTTTCGGGAGGAATATCGGGTAGATCATCTAGGATCACTTCCAAGAACTCCTTTACAATAGAGACCGACTCAAGAGAAGGGGTTTTAGAATCTACATCCCTCACCCTCACTAGATGGTACAAGAAATCCTTGGAAATCATCTTTATAGCTTTAAGACAAGAAATAATCCGACTCTTAGACATAGAATTCCCCCCTTCCACTCTAGGATAGGCTCATTTGGGAATTGGAACTTAACCACCCTAGTTCTACAATCAATAGAAGCATAGCATGAATGCAACCAATCCCTACCAAGGATAACATCAAAGTATAGCATATCAAGTTCTACCAAGTCAACAAGAGTAACTTTATGCGATAAGGAGACGAGACACCTTCTATATACCCTCTC
Source organism: Solanum chiquidenum (assembly GCA_029582725.1). Taxonomy (NCBI): domain Eukaryota; kingdom Viridiplantae; phylum Streptophyta; class Magnoliopsida; order Solanales; family Solanaceae; genus Solanum; species Solanum chiquidenum. The sequence continues at coordinate 35,074 of JAJOOS010005916.1, read as the reverse complement.
AGCCAATACAAAATAACCAACAGGGGTATAGACAGAAAAAAATTCTAATAACATTTCAGGGAGCACATCAAATCTCATAGCCACATAGACCGTCACAAAGGAAAAAGTAGCACCGGGATCAAGCAAAGCATACACATTAATTTATTTATTTTAACATACCGGTCACCACATCAGGGGAACTCTCTTGATCACATCTAGTCTGGAGAGCATAATATCAGTTTTGCTTAGGAGCACTAGCACCTGAACCATTTGGATCGGATGAGGGGTTGGGTTGAGCCCTACGGTTAGTATCTCACACATTCTTAGCAACCAAAGGACAATCCCTTATCTTATGATCCATCTTTCCATACCTAAAGCAAGCATTAGAGCCCGCTAGACACTTACCCTCATGATTCCTTCCACATTTAGCACAAGTGGGCATCAAAGACCTATTACCATCTTCTTGAGGTTTAAGGTTAGACACCCTTTCATTTTAGACCTTGGAGGAGAATTAGAAGAACCTTGCCTGGAGAACCTTTGCCTAAAACTTGAACGACCCCGTCCACCGAACCTAGAATGTGAAAAGTTACCATTATCCGTTCTTGCCCTTTTTGCTTCCCTATATCTTTCCTTGAGGTTTTCTTCCTCAATTTGTTGGGTATGCACCATAAAGCAAGAAATATCCATGTCATGGACAAGCATAGCGGTGTGGCACTCTTTGAAAACCAAGTCGGAAACACCCGACACAACTTACTCATCTTGGTCCTACAATGTGCCACAATAGAAGGAGCATATTTAGATAGTTGAGTGAACCTCAAAGCGTACTCCCTCACACTCATATTTCCTTGTTGAAGGTTGATGAACTCAAGTACCTTGGCCTATCTCATCTCAAGAGGGAAGAATCTATCAAGAAAAGCACTTTTGGACCTTTCCTATTCTATAGGACCCGCTCCTTCCGGCCTTGCCTCTTTACATTAATTGAACCAAATCTTAGCAACCCCTTTGAGTTGATAAGTGGCCAATTCCGCATTCTCTACCGGAGTCACTCCTATAATAGCAAGTATCTTATAGACTTCGTCGATAAATTCTTGAGGATCTTCCTCAACTTTGGAGCCATGTTTATCCTTGTAAAGTCCCTCACTCTTGCCGCCATCGTACCCACATTTGGGTTCATGGGAGCTACCACCTTTCTATTGGCTTGGGCCATTATGGCTTGAGCCAACACTTGGCAAGCCGACCGAAACTCCGTATTGGTTACATTCTCAGCCAAAGGATCAATTGGAGCTTGAGGAGGAGCTTGGGGAGGAATTTCTTGACCCACATTGTCTCCCTCCATCCTTCTAACATTAACCCTTCTAGTAGTCATATCCTGAAAACCATCGGGTAAGGATTAGGAGAATGACTTTATAGAGTTAAACTTCATGGCACAACTTAGAGAAATGAAAAAGTGAAGTTTTCTAAACATCTAGTAGTCTCTCATTCATAAATGTGGAATGCTTCACATTTATGAACAAGACTCTACTTGACGTGGTTTGAGACATCCTAAAACCACTCTAAACCTTGTGCTATGATTACCAAGTTTGTCATGACCCAAGGGTACCCCCTAAATGTGACAAGGCGTACAAGACCCCGAGAGACCTCATACAAGCCAGTTAGTATATCATAACATAATGTAATAGAAATGAGAGGAAATTTAAAACATTTCAAAAAACATCAAAGTCTTTTATAAAACGAGCGGAAGTCTAACACAATTGTCTCAAACCATCTAAACAATATGAATAAAGTCTTGGGTCACTGCCCATGCAATAGTTCAAGATATAAAGGAAAGACATAAAAGAAAGCGGTGATCACATCCTCGAATACAATGAGGACTCACCAAATCTTCAATTCCTTGATAAAAAATGAAGCTAGCCACGAGTGTGAGAATCTATGTCGCCGGACCCTACATTTGATAAGAAAGTAGGAAAGGGTATGTGTTATTACAATCAAGTACTAAATATGATAGCTAGCATAAACAACATAAACATCATGGTTAGTAAATATAGACCATAAGCATAATCAATGCACATACAAAATCAACATAATAAGAAAGGAGTACTTCTCAAGCAACCTTACTTAGCCTTAGTCAAAACTTGGGACATCCGCCTCTAGTCAACTTACCTCATGGAAGGCATCTCTAGCAACAATCCAAACTATTCATTCTTTATTTCATAGTTCTCATTATTCATGCTTACTTTTAAAGACATGGGAATTCACCTCTTTGCCTAACTTACAAAGGCTAATGGGTATTCACCTCTTGCCTTTCTTACTTTTAGATCACGGGTAGTCGCCTCCACAATCTCATCATATGATGCGGGTAGTCGCCTCCAAATCATTTCATATGATGCGGGTACTCGCATCCACATCATTTCATATGATGCAGGTACTCTCTTCACATTATATCATAAGGATCATGGGTATTCGCCTACATGTCCATTCATCATAATAAGAACATGGGGACTCACCTCTTGTTTAATTCTAAGAAGTATGGTAATCACCTCATATTCTTTCATATGGAGGTCAAGGGTAATCGCCTCTAGCCTCATCAATTACATAATCTTTTAATCTAGATTCATTTTATGTGAGCAATCCTTTCAACCTAGAATCATTCATGTGAGAAAGCCTTTTACATTCATACATTCATACTTAGTCAATTCATGTAGGAAGTATCCCTTCCACCACAATAACATCAATTACCAACAATTCCTATCATATGCTTTACTTTCAAAGTCCTAGATCTCATGATCATCAATTATGCTTTATTCTCAAGTAATTCTAATCATAATTCATCAATTCTTTAAGGATATATCTCAACCCACAAAGTTTCCCTTCATGGCATCAACCCAACTATATCAATTCAAGGTTAGAATCATGGAATAGGCATGGATACATGTAATTTCATCCTAAAAACATGTAATTCTAACAATTAAATCATAAACAATCATAATCCACTCAATTGGATCAGCATTCATCATAACCCACAACATTGGAAGAAACACTAACTAGAATTGGCGAATTCTTCATCAAATTGAGGAAATTCTAGGGGAATCCATGGATGAAAGCCATCATACCTTGATTACAAAGCCCTCAAAATCTTGAAGTTTGGAGACTTGAACTTGATCTAGCTTCAATTTCTTCCTTCTTTTTCCAACTTCTAGAGAGAGAATATTGGAGAGGAGTTTTGGGAATTCTTTTGGGATTTTGAGAGAATGACTTGAATGAGGGGTTTTGGGGGTTAAAAATATACTTATATAGGTGTTTTAAACTTAGGCAAAATGACACCACTTAAATTTAATTAAAACCAAAAAAGTCCCTTAAGCCTTCAACTTAATCGTCCTAAAAGCCCACCCACGAGACCCCGCCGACAGACTGTGGATGGACCTACGGTCCGTCCTAGTTGGGTGTGGTCTTGACAGAGATATTTGGCCATCTATGGACTCCTAGCCATGAGCCTTGGACCCATCCACGGGGCGTGGATCCTGGCGTGAGTAACTGCCTTGGGCAGTTTTCTTGGGGCCTCTTCATGGGCCCATGGTTGGTCCTTGTGGGGTGGCACCTTGCAGTTCTAAGATGCTATCCTTTAGTTTGAATCTAGGATGTTACATATGGACCATTTAGGGCCTCGTGAAGGGTCCATGTCATGTTTTAGGTTCGTCGACTTTCATGTTAACTTACTTTTTACCCTTTCAAAGTCTGAGGTGTTAAAATCCAACAACTCGTGATTGAGGCATTGTAGCACTAACTTTTCAAACCCTAGCCATGTTGCATAAGTAGGTTCATCGTCCATTCTCTTAAAATTTTGGTTGATGTCCTTATGCTTCACCATCTTCGGAGGAAAGAATCTCTCAAAGAATACCTTAGTTAACTGATCCCAAGTGATCGAGTCCCTTGGTAGTTCAGCCAATAATTTTAAGGCCTCCCCCAACAGAAAAAAAGGAAAAAAAGCCTCAATGAAAAGGACTCTTGGGTGATGTTCTTGAAAGTGAATGGTCCACATACATCCACAAATTTATGAATGTGCTCATGGTGATCCTCATGAGCAAGAACCCCAAAGATTCCCTTCATTTGGAGTAGTTGAATCATGGTTCGGGTTACATGAAATATATCATTCTCCACTGTTAGGGGTAACCAGATAGCTCCGTACTTCTTATGACATTGAAATTCACATCATCGAAATTTACCACATCATCATTATGCCCATGTTGACTACCACCATTTTTCCTAATGACACGCATTTCGTCACCTAAAAAGAACAAAATATTGAAACAAATAATAAGAGTATACTACTACACTAAATTAGGTCACAAAGATACTCCATTAAAGAATTCTAAGCACCACTCCCTGACAACGACACCATTTTTGATAATACTCAAATTACTTGCACCATAAACCCATTAAATAAGTAAGTGATCATAAGCAATCTAATTACCCAACATATGAGGTGGGGGTTGAATTCCACTTGGAGTGGTATGTTGTCACGACCCAATTTAGGAACGTGACCGGCTCTAAGGGGGAGAATCCCAAAGCATGCCTTACTGAATTCTACAGAAAATCATATAGAGTTTCCTTTGTTTTTGGGCCTGTCCTAAATTTTTCCATGTCTCAGAAATGCACAATACAACTAATAAGAACTACAAGTCCAGACATAATATTCATTGGTACTCTAATGGACACACAGTAATACCAAGTCATCTCCAAATCAAGAAGGAGAAGTTCAAAACCAGTCACATGATTTCAAAACGAAGGAATAATCATGACACGAACAAAAAAAGGACAAATGGAGCAACTCTAAGAGTTTAAAAAGAATAAAAGGAACCATAGTGATTCGATAAATGTCTTGCCACATGAAGCAAAATGGGGCTCACCAGATGCTATCAATTCACACTCTCTAGTTAATGAAATCCTCGTCAATACCACATGAGTTCTCTGTAAAAATATTAGCGAGGAGTGAGAAACTAGCTCAGTGAGTAATAACACTTAGCCACAACCAATTTTGATAAGGGACAAGTCAAAAAACATGCTAGTATGATAATCAAATTGATAAATCAGTGCCTTTTCCAGAAGCGGTAACAATACTCAATATTATTTGCCTCATGTAAGCAAAATAAATGTAACCACTTAGTAGTAAACTTAGAAAAACACTTTCATATCAAATCTTATATCTGGGAAGTTTCTAAGGATGAATCATTTAATCGGCATGGCCTTTTCTCTAGAAGTAACCAATAACGGTGAACACTTCATAAAGAAGTTAAATATTCTTATTAGTAGATCTCTACTCGAGAGATATTGGTAATGGTATGCTACTTCTACCTTCCCACTAGCAAGGGCGTTATCGATAATCTGTAACGACAAGGTGCATCTGTAACGACAAGGTGCACCAGGTCTAACGAACCTTTCGTTAGTTGTGGAATCCATCAAGGTCTACTCCAATTTATACTCTTTGTTATACACAGTAGAAACATTTCAAAATGTTATAAGACATTTAAGTTCTTATCGAGTCATTTTATATAAAACTTTCATTAAAAACATATGTCAAAATACTATTTGTCAAGTAAATGTTAAACTCTTTCAATAACGGTAATCATATCTCAAGTATCAATAAACAAGTTTTATAAAAGCGAATTCTTCTCACATACTATTTCGGTATCATATCAAGTAAAAGACTTATCCCATATGCAAGTTCAAAGCATTTCGGTAAACCATTCACTTCATAAACCATGTATAAATCATGAAAGATATAAAACACAAATTGTGATAAGATTACTACTCACAACACTCATGCTGAAATACCAAGCTTGTCACCTCACGCGATCCGAACGACTCCCGAACGACTCCCTTCAATCAATCTATAATCACATCATATCGATCTTGTTTTAATTTTTATGCTAAATCAATAACTATTTAAATACACAACCTTTAGGGTAAAGGTTTGGCTGTCATATGTCTATCTTATTCATACACCTGATAGTCCTTCAATTTAAGCAATACGAGTTATAACTCTAAATATCCACATCTTGCTTTCGATCAAACGAATTATTTGGCTATACATGGCCTCTCATTGAAATAGTTCTTTATAAATCCTTCATTTCTTGATGTGTGTTACCAATAAAGACTTGAGTTGAACATAAGCAAATATTGTCTCTTATATGTTTCTCACACTAATTTGATACTTGTATCCCTTAGTATGTGCAAATTCTAGGCTTAAAAGTCCGTTCGCATAAACTATACTCTCTTATATAAGTAGCTGCACTTAGGCAATTTCACCCACCTATTTCATCGTCCAGCCTGCCTGTCTTGCAAAAAAGACTATTTTTATATTATCTGGACTCTCCAAACACTTCCACTGCTTCACTAACTAAAAGTCAATTCGCCTAAGCTATACATTCAATATAATCTATGTATTTCCTTCTTAAGGCATCTATCTAAGAAACTTTGTTTCCCAGATGACACCGGATAGTATAATTTGACATAGACATAAAGTAATTTTGTCCATTCTTGTAAATTGAAGGATCAAATTTTCTTTTTGGAACACACATTTCAGGTTCTAGCGGTTTGTATAATTCACATTGGTTTCATTGTATAAGTGTGCGTTCAAACTTTAGCACAAATACCATTGTAACCACCTTCAAATTATGAGAGGGCATTTCTGCTCATGCTTATCCAGCTATCTCAAAGTATAACTATCACACAACCTTTCTTAATGAGAACACATCCTAATCCCACCCTCAAAACATCACTTAGCATCATGAATCCTCCAAAACATGACTGGAAGACTAACACTATTGTGGTGATCAAACATATTCTGAGCTTCTAAAAGCATCTATTCATATTCATCTGTTTACTGAAACTTCACCTTTTTTTCTTATTGGTAGCTGGTAATTAAGTGGAGTTATAATTTCTAGAGAAGTGTTATTCGAGAAACTATGCACAAAATGCCTGTATTAGCCTGTTAAAATCAAGAAGTTGTTATTCTCTGTAAGAGTAGTTGTGTCATTTCTTAACTACTTTTGCCAACTTAGGTGTTGCAAAAATCCCATCTTTAGATAGAACATACCCGAGCAATACTATTGAGTCTAGCAATAATTTGTACTTAGCATTTACATAGTGTTGATGTCTCATGGTGTTTGTAACCAATTCCTCCTCATCTTTATGTTCTTCTCGACTATGAAAATATACAAATATATCATCTGCAAAGACTAAAAACAATATGTACAACATGTCTTGAACATCCTATTTATTAAGTCCACGAATGCACATTGAACATTGATTAGTTTGAAAGATATCACAGGGAACTCATAATATTTGCACTCAAATTTGGAAGCAATCTTAGAAATATCATCTTTCTTTGATTGTAAGTTCATAATAACCCAAACTGAGGATTGATTTTTTTCGACAAGAGGATGACTCGTCGTAACCAATCATGTATGACATCTATTCCAGATAACAACAATTTATTATTTCGTCACTTTGTTCAAAAGTATTTAGTTGAAGCATACCATAGATATACCTTCAATTTGATGAACCCTTATTTAATATGACCTACAATTATTTACTTATATCTTCTGAACTCCCTTGATGTCATATGATATAGGGGCACCAAAAGGGTTGCACGTAACACACCAAGTCAATAGAAAAATCTATTTATCGTACTAGTAGATCTTGACAACTTACAAAAATACATCATTAAATTATGTCACTACCAATACAATTTCTAAATTAGACTAGATATCCCTCCTCATGTCCTTTTGTATATGTTGCACCCTCATCATGGTATAACATCACTTATTTCTAAAGCTTGAGATTTCCTTCTCTTTTTTTCTTCTTGTTTCAACCTAGCATGAATCCATGATTGCTCTTCTAATAAATTTACATGTTTTTCAAAATGTGTTTAGCAATGTCAACAACCTCAAAGTAGGTAAAGCATTTGTGTGTGAGGTTACTGCAGTCTAAGAGGTTAACCATCCTTTCAACAATTTCTAAACCTTCAAAACACTTCGTTAGCTAATAAGTAGGGAGCATATCTAGCCAATTGAATAATTAGGAGCCATATATTAGTTCCAACCATCATTTTGAACAAATTCTTCAAAATTCCTTATCAAGTTACTCATTTTCAACTGTCTAGAAAGAAACAATCAATAATAACTTAGTAAATCGCCTCAAGTCTTTGGTGTTATCCTACTGGTATTTTGAATAGTACAATATTATACAATGTATTTTATCATGTTCACCGTCTTATGCTACTAGAACTATAACACTCTTGCTGAAACATGCTAGAGCTCATAAAGCTTTAAGTATTTCACCCAAGAATCTTTTCCAATAACCTTTAAGACCTTAAGGATCTTTGAGTTGTTAGAACCTAGGAGGTTTTATCTTTAGAAACTCTCAAGGCTACTTTTTTTAGACAAATCTGAATCATTGTAGTTGCTTGGAGCTGGTGTTGGGCCCTATTTTGTTACCTGGATCTATTCATTCTTTCAATTAATATATTTTGCTTGGTACATGAAGATAAGTGTCCTAACAGTAACACTCTCATGTTGCTAAAGTGCAGAGTAGTATTCTTTTCAGAAAAAAGATATATCACCTATCACATAGGTGTACGAAAATTCCCCGCAATGACATGTAAACCTCTTTCTTGGCTTTTCCAACCACTTTTGTTTGTTCCCCTTGATTGAGAGAGACGGATGTTTACAAAGGTAACCCTTAATGCCTCCAGGACTTTGGACTATTCTTGTTATTTTTTTTTTAGAATGAGCCTTTGGACTATTCTTGTTATTTGATGACTAAGTTCAAGACATTTGATGGAAAATAAACAATGTTAGATTCATCTAGTTGACCCTAAAAGTCGCACATATGAGGGTGAATGAGAAAGAAAGATAGACACATATTATCACATTCTCGTAGAATCACGATTATAGAAATAGCCGGCAACATAACTGTCACGATCCGAGCCTACACCCTGGATGTGGACGACACTCGAGAACCTTTGCTAGTCCCCAAGCAAACCCTCATCCTAGCTGACTATAAGTGGAAAACTAACGTAAGCATACAAAGCTTAAAACAAAATAAAATTCATTGAAACTCAAATAATTAACTCAGAATATAATCGTATATTCAACTAGCCAAAACTAGGCAACTCAAGTCTTTAAAACAGTTAACTTGATAAATGAAACAGACTCTAAAACTCTACTGTCTATCTATGAAGCCTCTAACTGAAAAATATGGAAGTTGGGACAAGGCCCACGATATCATGACAAAACTGAAAGTAAATGGAATCCTACAGAAGCAATGAGGCTCACCATAGCTAACTCAAACTCCATGTGGTATCAACGAAGCTCATGTTGATGATCCTGAATACCTGTATCTGCATCATGAAATGATGCAGGCCAAATGACTCAGTACGTGGAATGTACGAGTATGTAAGGGGAATTCTAAAGCATGACATAACTTTGAACTTGATAAAAAGGAAACATACTTATCTCTTCTCAACTCACTCAACTAAACTTAACTCAATAGTAAGGTATTGATCAACTCAAAGATAGGATATTCAGCTTAGTGAAATAAGGCTCAACTCAATAATAGGATATTCGACTCTAGATACTCAAACTCTGGATACCCAACTCCATATAAAGAAACAATAAGAGATGCACTATATGGAAAGCTTTTAAAATAATAGAAAGCAACTCAATGTATTTAGGAATACAATATACTCAGTTTGTATGCAAGGATACAAAATAACCTCTGTTTGTATATGAAAATACAAAATAAACTTTGTGTATTTAAGAATACAAAATCTCTCTGTGGGAGTACCTCTAACCGACAACCATCACTTATGAGCTATGTGATGATACAACATTTTGCCTCATGCTTCCAGGGCCGTCCTATACGTTGCCAGGGGTATAGAACCTAACTACTAAGTTGATCCACCAGTCTATGCTAAAAAGCACTAAGGAGTCATCTATAAAGTATGATCCTTTCTACCCATGATGGCTACATGGTTTATGGAGACTTGAGTTATTATGAACTCGCGTTCCCATATCGATGCTCATTACTACTCCCAAAATATACTCAACTCATATGTTTTAAAAACAAAACTCTTTATGTGATTTGAGATAATTACTCAAAAAGTAGCTCAAAGGCTCTATTGGAAATTGATGTTTCCTTTCTTGTTCAAATGTGAAAACATTTTAACTCTTGGAAATACTTAGTTCCCGTATAATCATTGAAGAAATGAACTTTACTCTTACTCTTTGCTCAACTTAAAGCTTAAGTCTTAAAACAAATTTAAAATATTTGTAAAAGACTTCTTAAAATATGGTTCATGCCAAATTATGGACGTGAACAACTCAATGCAAGGTTTTCAATAACCATAGATAGAATTCAATACTTGGAACTCAAGAACTTCAATGATACTACTCATTTCAAGAATGCTCAACTTAGAGGGTTCATGCGGAATTATGAGCATGAACTACTCAACTCAAGGACTTCATGGGTAACATGTAATAGTCCCATGATTAGAAGTATAATCTCAAAGGGGATTAGGAACTCAATACTCAAGACTTAGAACTTGAAGATACTACTCCTCTCAAAGGTACTCAACTGATGGAGTTCATGCGGAAGTTATGGGCATGAACGACTTGAATCAAGGGTCTAAATAACAATATGAAACTCATGTATAGGACTTTTCTCATTCTTGTACTTACTTCCTCAAAACTTAGCTCAAATCTATGAATGATCTCAAAGGATTCACAATTGAACTCAAAGGCTTCCTTGAACTCTACTCTTAACTCTCTCTTGAATGTGAATTATGAATTCAAGAGTTATGATTCATGATATGAAGGATATCGTGATAATAAAGTAGACATATGAATACATTATCCTCACTCTCATACTCACTTGCTCGAGTTTTGAAACAAGTTACTAGAAGTTGTAGAAGACTCCTCAAAAAGACTCAAAGGGACCTTCTCAAAATGTTCGAAAGAACTCTCAACACTACCTTGAATTTGATTTACGAGTTCAAGGTTGTGATTTGTGATAGGAAAGATCTCGTGATGTTTAGGAGTGTTTTTAGATAATTAAACATGTGAAACGATCAAGAAATCACTGTGTGGAAGCAAGTCCGCGATGCGGAGATGCATTTTAATATTTGGTCGTAAAATAACTTTTAAGGCAGAGGGGTCCGTTACCTCTCTGCAACGCGAAGAATTTTTTTGTGAAATGGGGAGGCTAGTCCATGACGCGGACTGGGTTGCCAGATTCACCCAACTTTTTCCTTCTTCGTTTTCTAACCCTAATTCATCCAAATTCGATTCTTTTGCTCAACTTCTCTTTAGATTCAGATACCCAGTACATGTATACTAGAATCTAAATCAAAACAACTCTATAATCGATGCAATAATCTCAAGAACTCCTCAATCTCAGCCCAATTCAAGAACGACAACAAATTCAAGAACACCAAACTTTCAACTTTCTAGAATGAATTTAACGCTGAAATTAACATGATTGGCGTGTGGGTGAACAAACCCAATACTATGGAAGCTTACATATGTGAAAGAACCATCCTTTTGAAGAACTTGAAGGAAAATCTTTGAAGAAGAACCCTAGCCTTAGCGTTTCTTGAATTCCCTGAGCGTAGAATTTTTGGAGTGGATGAGAGGGTTTGATTTATGAAAACTGATTTTTCTACACATTTATGGAAATTTAGATGACCTCCTAAGGGTTTTTACAACTAAAATACCCCTAAAGAAATAAATAAAACGAGCTGAGAGTCGGAATAATTTTTCAGCAGGCAGTGAGGTCTGTATTGGCTCTATAACTAGGAGCCATCGCGGAGCTGCTGCCAGGTTTGAGCGTCGTTAGTAAATCAGTCATAACTTTTTACTCAGAGCTTGAAATTTAGCAAACTCAGTGGCGTTGGAAAGATAATTCAAATACCTTTCATTGGGTACATTGAAGCCCACCTAATGCATCATGTACTGAGAGTTATGGTCGTTTGAATTTGATCCAAAATTTAAAAGAACTTAGGAATGACTTGAATGAACTCTCTTTAGTTCATCTTGGAACTCAAGGTGCTACATATAGTGACCTTAAGACTCAAGAAATTTAAATTCCTTGGTAAAATCTCACTCACTACGAAGAACTGTTCGAGTCTGAGCTCAAAATATTTTCTAGGGTGTTACAATAATCATAATTGAGATTCTACTACTAACGTGTGCTCCACAAGTCACAAGACTAACCTAGTGCTCTGATACCAACTTTGTCACAACCCAATATAGGAACGTGGCCGGCGCTAAGGGGAAGAATCTCAAAGCAAGCCTTACCTGAATTCTATAGAAAATCAGACATTATTTCCTTTGTTTTTGGGTCTGTCTTGAATTTTTCCATGTCTCAGAAATCCCCAATACAACTAATAACAACTACAAGTCCAGGCATAATATTCATTGATACTCTAATGGCGACACAGTAATACCAATTCATCTCCAAATCGCGAAGGAGAAGTTCAAAACCAGTCACATGATTTCAAAACGAAGGAATAATCATGACTCGAACAAAAGAAGGACAAATGGAGGGACTATAAGAGTTTAAAAATAATAAAAGGAACCATAGTGATTCGATAAATGTCTTGCCACGCGAAGCAAAGCGGGGCCTACCAGATGCTATCAATTCACACTCTCTAGTTAATGAAATCCTCGTCAATACCACCTGAGTTCTTTGTAAAAACATTAGCGAGGAGTGAGACACTAGCGTAGTGAGTAATAACACTTAACCATAACCATTTTTAAAAAGGGACAAGTCACAAAACATGATAGTATGATAGTCAAATTGATAAATCAATGCCTTTTTCAAAAACGGTAACAATACTGAATCTTATTTGCCTCATGGAAGCAAAATCAATGTAAACACTTAGTAGTAAACATATAAAAACACTTTCATATCAAATCTTATATCTGGGAGGTTTCCAAGGATGAATCATGTAGTCAGTGTGGCCTTCTCATTTAAGAAGTAACCAATAACGGTGAACTCCTCATAAAAGAGTAAAATATCCATATCAGTAGATCTCTACTCCAGAGATATCGGTAATGGTATGCTTGTTCTACCTTCCCACTAACAAGGGCTTTATCGGTAATCTGTAACTACAAGGTGCACCAGGTCTAACGAACCCGTCGTTAGCTATGGGATCCATCAAGGTCTACTCCCATTTATACTTTTCGTTGTAAATAGTAGAAACATTTCAAAGTGTTATAAGACATTTAAGTTCTTATCGAATCATAGTATATAAAACTTTAAACAAAACCATATGTCAAAATACTATTTCTCAATTAAATGTTAAACTCTTTCGATGGCGGTAATCATATCTCAAGTATCAATAAACAAGTCTTATAAAAGCGAGTTCATTTCAAATACTATTTTGGTATCATATCAAGTAAAAGACTTGTTCCATATGCAATTTCAAAGTAACTATATTCACCATATCAAGTAAAAGACTTGTCTCAATTTTAACATCACAATGTAACTCAACTTGTGATAATAGGATTATAAGAATAAAATTTGCTTCTATCGATGGGTATTTTCACATCTAAAGTAACTATACTCACTATAATCAAGTTATTAATATAACTATGATTCAATTCGTAACAATAGGTTTATACATACTCATGTCAATGAAATCAAAAAGTTTACCTAGAGATCCAAATTAATCATGATTGGAAAGACTTTCTTGTAGTTCTAAATAGCTATTACAAACTTCTTCTTGATTTCTCCATAAGTTGCTACTGGAATCTGTCATTGATTCTTTGTTTTCATTGATTTGATTCTTTTAAAACTTGGATTATAACTTTCTCCATTGTTGCGTTCCCCTGTTCCTTTAAGATCCAATTGCTATCTGAAACAATTTTTCTTTTAGGGTTATGCCCCACTATGCTCCATTAATTAATTAATTATTTATTTTGGCTAATGACTAATATGTCCTCATTAAAATATGGGATATTAAATATGTGAAAGAACAATGTCAAATTTTGCCCCAATTCATTGCAAGTAAATGATAACAAGGGTGAAAATGATTCCAATTATCAAATAGAGGTTGTTTGGTAACCAATTTTGATCAATCAAACTTAAGCAAGAGATTAACAAGCAAGCGGATTGGGAAGCTAGGAGTGTGCTGAACTAGGTATCGATTTCAAAAGTTGGGTCAATGTGATTGATCAATAACCTTAATTACCCATGGATAGGCTGGGTCAATCTTAAGCACATATCATATTTCTCAATCATAATATGCTTATAACAAGAATTTATCTTGGACTTTCTCATGTGTAATAAACTAACCAACCCAAAACCTTGACATTAATCTTCTCTCTCGAGCAAGAATTCAAGTTAAGGTGAAACCCCAAAATCTTTCTCAAGCAAATAAATAATTTTAAACTAATATATAAGCCTCAACTCAATTACCCACTTCAGATATTCTCTTTCAAGCAATATACACAGATCTAAAGTTAGGATTAAGTTTACAACCTTAATTTATAAATTGAACTCATGATAATCAAATAAAATCCATGAAAATCAAGGTAAAACAGAGCAATACACATTATCCCACCAATTTAATCAAAACCTAACTCCATTTTCACACTCCTAGATAGGGGTTTTAGCCAATCATAATAAGAGTACAAGAAAGTATAGCAAAAACATTTTCGGCCATCAGATTGATGATTTTCAATTTCAATTAAACATATCTACTTCAAACATCCTAAAATTTATGAGTTACAAGCTTGTTTCTCTCACTGCAAAATAGAAGTTTTCTATTGTACTCTTTCAGAAAAGTTTCAAATCCTATTCTATGAACCAAAAAGATATATGTTTTCTCTCCTTTAGGTTATTTATAGTTCCCCAAAAATTAGCCAAAGTTTCATCAAACTTCTTAGTTGACAATGTTCGTCGTTCTCTTCGACTTGTTCTTCTTCTCGCCTTTCTTGGTTTTAGGCTTCGGGTATTTGAACCACAGTTGGTGAGCACGATGGAGTTCACCGTTCATATTTGGCGAGTCACCGATTATCATCCAATCTCGCCTTTTATCCTTAAATTTGGATTAAATGTACTGTAACTTTCGACGAACACTTGTTAGTTCACCAATTGAGTTCGGCGAGTCGCTGTTTAGCTCATCTTCTCACTGACCTATCTTGAGGAGTCTGTCATTTTTGGTGAGATCTAGCAAATTCAGTGATTCGCTGAGTGCCTTTTGGCGAGCATCGATGTCACAATTTTACTCTTTTTTCAGTTTTTTAGCCTCTTTTTGTGTTATTCATCCTTGCCATATCCTTGAGACTTCATAGCTACAAAAAACAATAAATCATTAGATATGAACTTAAAAATGCATTAGGGACACTAATTTTTGAAATAAAAAGGCCTCAAATGAGTTAAATATTTGACTCATCACATCCTTTGAAGCTCGTGGATAGATGGAATGACACTCTTCTTTTTGCTACATTGTTGGAATATCCTCTTACCGAATATTATCATCACAGTGAAACAGTTTTTTCAATCTCTAATATCTCTTATCTTCTTGTAATCAAATACTAATTACTTTATTTCCAAAATGAAGAATATATATGAAAACATAAGAAGTGCACATGTAAATTGTATATTGCAAATTGTAATAAAATAAAGACCCCAACTTAGAAATTGAATTGGCTTGGTTTATGATTTATGATTCAATTTTAATTTAATGTACGAATAAATTGAATTGGCTTCCTATTTATCCTATTGCATGTTATTTAATTGTAAGCTTATCAAATTGCAATCTGAACAAATTGCAAGCTTATTCAATTACAAGGTTATCATATTGCATGCTTAGCCAATTACATATTTATCGAATAAATAGTTCATTTAAAGAAAATGAATAGACTTCTATTTTTAAAGAGTAGAAACGGCTATATAAATTTTTTGAAAGCTTATCTAATAATGGGTGTTTTAGATACACAACAATAATACAAGGTACTTATAATCCAAATAATATACTTGATTTATTCATTGTATTATATAATAATATTCATTATACACAATTTATACCGTTTAGTATACAAGATATATATAAATCCAAGTTTTTTTAATTAGAACATGCGTAATTTGATTTATATCGTGTGTGTATAGCTATATACATGTCTACCTTAATTATAAACAAACTCATATAAAACTATGTTTAACAAAATGATGATAAATTTACTATAAGGAAAGATAAAATTGTAAGCAAAAACAATGGACAAAATTATTTTTTCCTTTGGCTATGAGTTCCATGAAAAAAAATCATTTAATATATAGTATTTTAATATCTGACATTGTATGACATGTGTTCTTGCTAAATGGATCAAGAAAATCTAATATTTTAATAAAATTAACACTCGATAGTGAATAACCACGCAGACTAGAAGATTAATTTGTATCTAATAATCGATAAATATATTATATTAAATAATATAAATTTAGTTATTGAATAATGATTTTATGGAAAGCAATGTATAGTGTTAATTTTTGTTGGATAGTATCTTTTAGGGTAGATTATAAAAAAAATCTTTTTTTTTGGTAATGTATTTATGTTTCTTCCATAAATAACTATTACCAATTTATATACAAGGCAAAAGATTAAGCATTCAAATTGAATCTTCAAAGATAGTAGATTAACATCTGAACAACCACTCAATACTCTTCCATCAAATTCTCAAAGGTATTTTCTTTTGTTTCTATTTTGTGTATGTGTGTTACTTTTTACAACTTAAGTCAATTTCATCTAGTTTTATAAATTCAGGATCAAGAGTTGTGGAACCATCAAAAGCAAGACAAATGATGAATATTGTTGATCGGGAACAGGTGAATTCACGTATTACTAATTGAGTTTATTTATTCAGTTTGTTGTTGGTTCGACTTAATATCTACGTGTTCTCTATTTCTATGGATAAAATGTGTATTTTCCCTATATAGGTTCTATCATTTCGTGAAGGCGAATAGCATCATCATTTATTTTGCAAGGACCAAATCATTTTACCTATGATAATAGTGAAACAAAGTGGATAAAATAAATATACAAGCCTAAGATTTATTTTTTTTTTTCATACCAAACACACACCTACTGGTAAATTTTAGTAGAGTAAGAATGTATCACTTACAAGCATTAATTGTTTCGACCACAAAAATGTTAAAGTCACTCTAGAAAATAATGATAGGTGAAAAATATATGATTCTTATATCAGTTTTATGCCTTCACTGAAACATAGAATAGTCAAAAATTCTTAGAGTGCTTATCTTGTTAGTTTCTCTCTCATGTTTCAACTGACAAAGAACTTACATTTTTTCTCTTGTTAAAATTTTCTAATTTTTTAATACTCTATTTTTTTGGTAATAGTAGATAAAATAAATTATGATGCTTTCTAGTTTATCTTTTTAACAGTTTTAGTTGTAATTATATAATATTTAATACTTAAAAAAGGTGTATGAAAGACCTTTCTTGTCTATGTAGGCCATGGATGTATACTCTGAAGAGGATAAATTTGTGGGAATCCTCAGTAGGTTACATGTGCGGCCTCTTCTTCGATTCAAATGTATTTCAAAATTTTGGGGTACACTGATTGATGACCCGTATTTTAAGATGAAGAATCTCACTCATTCCAAGAAGGACAAAAGTTTCCAAAAATTTATGTTCTACAAATTGTGCCCTAAGAAGTCTATATTTTCCATTTATTGTTGTTCGGTATCATCAGTTCAATTGGTAGAGGATATACGGGAACTAAATTTCCCTTTAAATATTGAACCACGACATTGCATAGTCTACTGTTGGTGAGACGGTTTGGTTGTTATCAAGGTTTATGAAAATAGTGTTGAACGCCAAATACTTTTGCTATGGAATCCCTCCACCGGAGAATCGATTGTACTTCCCGCTCTAGAATTTCCAATGGAGGAATTTTCATGTTTGGGAATGTTTTTTGACTCGACCAGTAATGATTATAAAATCATTAAAATTCCCAATGGTGTAAGTGATCATAGCAGAGTACCTGGTGAGGTTCTCGCACTAAAAAGTGGTTCTTGGAGAAATATTGTTGAACATCCTCGTGACATTAACTATATGGTGCATGGTATGCACTCATTGTCGTTTATACATGGTTCATTTCATTGGGTTGGTAATTCAAAAATTTATTTTGTGGTTTCATTTGATATTTCTCATGAAGTGTATGGATAAATATCATTACCAGAGCAAATAAGCTTGAGTAGCATTAATATTGTCATTTCAATATTGGATGGAATGTTGTGTGCTTATACTAATGGGTATATTCAGGGGAATCGTACTTTTACGTTGTGGGTGATGAAAGGTTATGGTCTTGAGGAATCTTGGCATACAATATTTTCTATAGCAGATCCTGATATATGTATAGCCGTACCAAAATATAGATTTGATGATGGTGAAGTGTTATTTTGGTGCTTACATTGTGAATCTAGGGAAAATGCATATAGAACACAGAGAGGTCCCTTTACGTTATTGCCTCATGGTATCCTTCAAAATGGATTTGCTTTTGCAGAAAGTTTGGTCTCTCCAAGATTACTTACTTAGTATTTGCTTATGTTTGATCGAAATATTGTCCTTTTTTTCTATCAAGTTATAGTCTCTTATTTTATTTTTTTAATCAATTGATTGCAAACTTTTCTACTTCAAGTTATATTTACCAAAGCTTTGTTTATTTACTTCAACTTATATTTGTCAAAGCTTTGTTTATCTATTGTTCCAAGGAAAAAAACCTGAGTCATTTATTTTCTAAGAAACAAGTGGTTAAATAAATTAATATTAGCTAGTACGGAGTACTATGTTTGAATCATGTAGTAAGTTTACTTTAGTGTTATGCTTTTATAGGAATTTTTGGACCTATCGACCGAAAAATCTATAATATTACTCTTACTATTGTGTACACACATAAACATATTCATCTCTAGCTATAATTTCCCATTTAAATAATCTCTTTCCATTAATATATCAAGTATGAAATAAAGTTAGAAAAAGTAATGAAATAGTATCACAGTGTAGATGCATTAAAAAAAATTAAATGTAGTTTCTCAATTAAAATTATCATGGTCAATCACAAGAGATGATACAAATCTAACTTTGTTTGAGACCTCATGGGAATATCTTTATTACTAGTTTTGGGTCACATGCATTGCACGTGTATTCCATGCTAATTAAAGAAGTTTTGAGATAATATAAATGACATTAGAATGTCTATTATAAATATATGAAATCTGAGGAAAATATGTTAGTACAAGGTGATAAATACATCGTTGTTAAAATACTTGTATGAGTTAGCATTGGCATTTCATGAAAAATATTATTGTCAAATAGTTTATTAATAATTGCTATCTTTGAGGCTAAAATAAGCTTTCGTACTCTACAAAATTCATCTTTGACCAATGTATATTGAGAAGCCATGCCCTTACCTACTCAAATTCACGATTGGCCCAACTTGTTGAAATCAACATTGAATTGATATGAATTAATATAATAATACTTAAGAGTCTATTTGTAGGTTCTTATAACTTATAATGTCACATCCCAAATCCATAGGGGCCCGACCGGCACCGAGTTCCTCACTTGAGCGAACAAATCAAAAGAAACTAGCCAAGTAACAACACCTACAACAAGTCAAGGCCGACAAGGCCCAAACAACACACAACCTTCATAATATAAATAGAAACAGAGACGGACAAGGTCTCTTTAAATCACAAGTTGCATCAAAGCCATCTATATAGCTGTCTGTCTGTCCATCTATCTATCTATCAAACTATCTATCTATCTATGTAGTTGTCTATATGTCTTTCCTCTGTCTGTCTATCTATCTATCTATCTATCTATCTATCTATCTATCTATCTATCTATCTATCTATCTATCTATCTATCTATCTATCTATCTATCTATCTATCTATCTATTTGTTTGTTTGTCTGCCTGTCTATGTGTCTATGTGTCTGTGTGTCTGTCTGCCTATATGTCTATCTATATGTCTATCTATCTGTCTATCTGTCTGTCTGTCGGTCGGTCGGTCGGTCGATCGGTCGATCGGTCGGTTGGTCGGTCGGTCAGTCGATCGATCGGTCGGTCGGTCGATCGGTCGGTCGGTCCATCCATCTATCCATCTATCCATCCATCCATCCATCTATCCATCCATCCATCCATCCATCCATCGATATATCTATCTATCCATCTATCTATCTATCTATCTATCTATTTGTTTGTCTGTCTATTTGTTTGTCTGTCTATTTGTTTGTCTGTCTGTCTGCCTGTCTATGTGTCTATGTGTCTGTGTGTCTATCTGTCTGTCTGCCTATATGTCTATCTATATGTCTGTCTATCTATCTGCCTATATGTCTATCTATATGTCTGTCTATCTGTCTATCTATCTGTTTGTCTGTCTGCCTATATGTCTATCTATATGTCTGTCTATCTGTCTATCTATCTGTCTGTCGGTTGGTTGGTGATCGGTCGGTCGGTTGATCGGTTGGTCGGTCGGTCGGTCGATCGGTCGGTCCGTCTGTCCATTTGAGAAAATAGATGAATAGATAGGGCGAAGCTAGCTAAAGGAAGGTCACGTTAGCGCCCCCTATTTCACTAAAGCAAGAAAGGAGAAAGTTGACTTTGAGAAAGAAGGGCTTCTATTTAGATTAGTTTCTTAGTAAAAGATAAGGCAAGAAGCAAGGGCGTAGCAGCTGCGCGAAAGTTGTTGCGCCTTAGCGCCCCCTACCCCTATTATTTAGATTATAGTCATAAAGGAACTAAAGCTGTCTGTCTGTCTGTCCGTCTGTCCTTCTGTCCGTCTGTCTGTCTGTCTGTCCGTCTGTCCGTCCGTCCGTCCGTCTGTCCGTATGTCCGTCTGTCAGTCTGTCTGTCTGTCCGTCTGTCCGTCCGTCCGTCCGTTCGTCCGTCCGTCCGTTCGTCCGTTCGTCCGTCCGTTCGTCCGTCCATCTATCTATCTATCTATCTATCTATTTTATCTATCTATCCATCCGTCCGTCCGTCCGTCCATTCGTCCGTCCGTCTATCCGTCCATCCGTCTATCCATATATTCGTCTATCTGTCTATCCGTCTATCCGTCTATCCGTCTATCCGTCTATCCGTCTATCCGTCTATCCATCTATCTATCCATCTATCTATCCATCTATCCATCTGTCCATCTGTTCATCTGTCCATCTGTCCATCCGTCCATCTGTCCATCCGTCCATCCGTCCATCCATCCTTCCGTCCTTCCGTCCTTCCATCCATCCGTCCTTCCGTCTATCCGTCCTTCCGTCTATCCGTCTATCCGTCTATCCGTCTATCCGTCTATCCATCTATCCGTCTATCCGTTTATCCATCTATCCATCTATCCATCTATCCATCTATCCATCTATCTATCTATCTATCTATCTAATTACGATATTGGTATTTATACAGAGAAATACAAATAAAATCAGAGTGGTTAAAATTAAAACAGGCGTTAAGTTTATATTTAAAAGTATTAGAAACAAGAGATTTAGTAGATAGACTCTGTAATCACGGGGGACTATACTCATTAAATAGACCAACACTAGTCAACCCTGAATTATTAAGTGCTTTAAGGTGGGAGTTATATAGCATCGATAGTGATATCCAATCCAGAAATAATAGAATAAAATTTCAGAGAAAAAGTATTAGTCAAATAGATACTCCGTAGTATAAAATAGCAAGTATAGATCCTTTAAAACAATTAGATTACTTAGACTTAAGAATTTATCCTGAAAATAAATATAGGATATTAAAAGAAAATTCAGTAATAAGGTGCAACTTTAGTCAGGGAGAACACCTCTTTCATTCAGAAGATAAGCAATATAATACTATAATAGATCTTATAATAAACTTTAGTGAAAAAATGCAAGAAAAAGATAAGAATATAGTAAGAATATTAGAGACAATAGAAAAAAGTCAAACTAAGTACACAAAGATACTAGAAAAATTGGAACAAAACCTTGATTTTCTAAAATCACAAGAATTAGAATTAGATAGAAAAATCCAAAATTTGAACAATAAATTTAATATAGAATAGATACCTACAAAGGATGAAATAGAAAGGCTAATAAAAACCATAACAGAAAAGCCGAAAGAATTAGAACTAAGAACGACTGAATTAGTTGAAAAAATTACAACGCAAGTAGAAATAGTAACTACTGAAGTCAGTGAATTAAAACAAACAATACAACATCTAGAGGATAAACTTTTTTCATGAACGACTTATGCCAAGAGCCATCATACACTAAAGCCTTAAAATTTACAGCAAGTATCCAACCAGATCAACAAGGATTGTCTGATCATCAACCTGCAAATAAATCAGACCAAGTAATTATTAAACAAAATAACACTATAATAGTATTACTGTTAGAATTAAATAAAAAATTAGACAAAATAATTAAAGAAAAAGAGGTTATAAAAGAACAACCTAAAAACGCTGAAATAGAAGAATTAATAAACCAATTAAAAAATATTGAAATTACTCCATTCAAAGAAAGACCAACCATAGTTAGAAAATCTCAAAAATGGACTTTCTTTCAAGTAGAAGAACAACAGTCGAAGAAAGACCATGAGTAAGTCTTTCTGATAATAGAATAGGAAATAGCCTTATATCAACAATATTAACAAGAAATAAACAAGAAGACAAACAAATCCAGGAGTTAAACCAGGTAATAGATATAGATAAAGACTTAAAAATATTCCAACAGAATCAGTTGAATTTACTTAACCCTAAGATATTATATGATACGGGATATTTTGCAAAAAATAATCAGTTATATAGACATTATAGAGAGGAACACATATCGGCTATAGGAAAAGAAATAGCTACTATGAATCTAGTAAACCCAGAATCACTACGAGGAATAAGTCATAGCAGACTAACATTAATGCACATGGGCTTAATAGTAGTAGGATTAAAAGGATTAATCAGAAAGAATCTAGGAACTAAAGTATTAATAGTAATATACGATGATAGATGGTCTGACTTAAAGAAATCCATTATAGGACTAACAGAAGTAGATATGACCAATAATAGAGGAATATTTTATATTAGCCCGGACTTTATGATTAATTTAGGAAAATTCGGAAAGCACATAAAAATAGCAATACAGACTAAAGGATACGAAGAAATGAGTAGCGGAAATAATCTACTTATATGTGTAGGTTTCATTGGAAAGATGACATCTAGAAGTAATACTAGGTTTAGATCAAAAGTAGAAGATGTAGTGGAGGTAATGGGAAACAAAGGTATAAAGTTAATAAAACCAATAAAATAAATCCAGAAGAATATGCAGGATTAGAATGGAACCTAGAAAAATTTAATAAAAAGAAAGTACTTACACCAGAATCTCATCTAATGTACACTAATACAAAAGGAGAAACATCTATAAGATTCACCAGCTATAATTACTCCAATCAAACTAACTTAGAAGAGGAATTAGAATTGGAAGAAGAAAAAGAGTTTATGAATGTAGAAATAATACAAGAGGGATATGAAGTAGATGAAGCATTGCAAGAAGCTGAAAGAAGATACAATAATAATAATGATATAACCTTTAAATGTAAAGGATGTAAGACAGGAAATATGGGTATAGTTGAAGTAGAAAAACATTTTAAAACATGCAAATTCAGAACAGATAATCTTGGATATAGAGAAGAGTACAATAACCAAGAAAAATTAGAAAGCCTTGAAAAGTTAATAGAAAACATATATGATAGTGAAGATGAAACATAAATAAATTCTATAATAAGTCAGAAAGAACTTATGGAATCTACTAGTTCAAGTGCTAGTCCATTCCAACGAACTACCCAACCGCATACGATAGACACAAGTACAGAAAATTTACCAAGAAGAAGAGTTTTTAGGGTAAATCCAGACACCATAACTGAAAATGTAAGACCAATGGGTAGAAGGATGCCTATAGAAGAACCTATTAGGTTACAAGAAGGGGGAAGTAAAGGGAAAATATTAAACATAGCGGCACATGATCCTCAAATGTGGAATGCGGTAATAGACTTATGGAAAGGAATAGTAGTCGCAGACTATATAAAAACATACCAAGATGCAGATGCAGAAACAATGTATAAATACATGGAAACCTTTCTAGGAGAATCTGCAAAAGCCTTATGGGAACCATATAAATCTAACTTCCCACAAGAATTCCAAGCATTGGTAAATATGGGAGCAAACCCATATAATATTACAAATAAAATACATAGCCTAATTACAGGAGAAGACCCCAATAGTGGTTTAGTGGTATTACAAAGAAATGCTTTAATAAAATTGGAACAGTTAAGCATTACAAGTTGGTTCCACATAAAGAACTTTCTAAAAGATTATTATTATTATTGCACAATTAGTGGAAATTCTTTTGATGAATAATTAGGGAAAAAGTTATTTAACAAATTACCAGGAGCCTTAGGTAGAGAAATAGAAGAAAGATGGTATAAAAGGGACGGAGTAATACAAAATCCAAGCGGTAAATGGTCTATAGGACACAAAGTACAACATATAATGGAAATATTAACAGAGAAATGTACAAATATACAGATACAAAAACAACTAAAGCAGAATGAAATGGGTTTCTGTAAAAATGTTATATATACAACCCAAAGTTATGATAAAGAACAACGTAAAGCACATAAACGATACAAAAAGAGTCGACCCTACTATAATCAGCAATACAATAATAATAAAAGATACTATTTAAGAAGGTCTTCAGCCAGAAAGCCATATCTAAATAAAGATAGACATGTTAGAAAATATAGAAACGATAGGAACTATAAAAATAAGCTAGAATGCTTCACATGTGGAAGTATAGAACATTTAGCAAATGTATGTCCTAAAAGAAATAACAGTAGAACAAGAAACTCACAACTGATAGAAGATTTTCAAGAAACATTAATTAATGTAGATGAATACATGTCTGATAATGAAAGTATATATTCAGTAGTAAGTGTAGAAATAGAAGAAACAACACGGTCTGAGGAATCAGATTTAGCTAATGAAGAATTAATAAATGAAATGGGGTTAGAATTAAAAGATATAGACTTAGAAGAAGTACAAATAAATACCATGATGAATATTTCACAAGAATGTACCCATGAGTTTGAAAGAAATAAAGGAATAGATAGTAACCAATGTATTCTATGTAGATGGTATCCAAGAAGAGAAAAAAGGGCAAAATGTAAGTTCTGCTATGCTGAAGGATGCATCACATGCATAGAAAATTTATTAAAAATAAAAGTAAAAGAAGGACGTGAAAATAAAGATATAAGTAATGATACCATAAACTTAAGAATAATAACATTAGAAAGTAGAATAAATGAACTAGAACAAAAAGTAATGTTGTTAGAAAAAGGAAAACAAAAAGCTTGAAGAAAATATGACGGAATCAATACAAAGAACCAAAGAATGGGGGATGAGCAAAACATCTACCCAAGAAGCAGAATTAATGAATATAGAAACTATGATAAATCATTACGAAAATTTAATATGTAATGAAGATAAAAAAATTCACTACTATTAAAGTACTAACTAGACTTAGAATACAGGATATTGAGTTAAAAACCTTAGCATTGGTAGACACGGGATGTACAGGTAGTATAATAAACAAAAAGATCTTACCACATAAACTAATACGAACCTTAGATAAGCCAATTGCAGCAATGCAAATGGATGGAACATATAATACCTACCAACATTATATAGGAAAGACATGCGTAAGTTTTATTAATACATGTAATGAATTTTATAAACCAATGTATACACTTGATAGGATATGGGTAAGAGACCTTAACATAAATGTAGATTTTGTATTAGGATTAAAATTTATGATACAAAATAACGGAGGAACATTAATTACAAGAGATGGAGTAATATTCTTTAAGCATCTGACTTATACACCAGTACAAACTAATAAATTTGAAACAAAAAGAAGAAACGCTGATATACCTCCAAACACTGCAGAAAAAGATAGCTTACAGACCTGTTGTAAAGACTGCAAAAATAAAAGTCAATGTTGTAAAGACCAAAGACTTGAGGAACAATACGAAGAAGAAGAAGAATATGATATAAGAGAAAAAGATTATACTTTAATAGAAATAGAAAATGAATTCTATAATTTTCAAACAGGAATTGATAGGATAGGTACAATTAAAAGTCCTAAAGATCTGGACAAAATAGTACAAATATTAGACGAAATGGAAATAATAGGAGAAAAACCTTTAAAATATTGGGAAAATAATAAGGTAGTATGTAAATTAGATATCATAAACCCTGAATATATAATAAAAACAGCTGTTATTGAAGAAACTAATCAAGACTTGGAAGATTTTGGTATACAAATAAAAGAATTATTAAACTTAGGAGTAATAAGAAGATCTACATCAAAACATAGGTCAGCATCATTCATGGTAAGAAATCATAGTGAGATAGTGCGGGGAAAAGTAAGAATGGTAATTGATTACAAAAGACTTAATGATAACACCAGAACAGATGCATATAAATTACCCGATAAAAATGAATTAATTAATAGAGTCCAAGGAAAAAGGGTATTTAGTAAATTCGATTGTAAATCAGGATATTGCCAGGTAAAAATTCATGACGAAAGCATAGAATGCACATCATTCACTTGCCCTGAGGGACATTTTGAATGGTTAGCTATGCCATTTGGACTAAAAACTGCTCCACCAATATTCCAAAGAAAAATGGATAATATATTTGGAGACTATAAATGATTTGTCTTAGTGTATGTAGATGATATCTTAGTATTTAGTAAAGGCATCAAAGATCATTTAGGACATTTGCAGACAGTATTTAGATTATTTGTAAAAAATGGAATAATAGTAAGTAAAAAGAAAATGGAATTATGTAAAAGCCATATAAATTTTTTAGGAGTAACATTAGGAGAAGGAAAAATTAAATTACAACCACATATAGCGATAAAAGTACTAGATATGCCTGATAAATTAGACAATACAAAAGATTTACAAAAATTTCTAGGATTAGTAAATTATGCTAGAAACTTTATTTAAGACTTAGGAAAAGTAGCAGGACCATTATACCCAAAAACAGGTAGTAAAGGGCAAAAACATTTCAACACAGAAGATATAAAATTAGTAAAATTAATCAAAGAAAAAGTTAAAAATATTCCCGAATTAAGCATACCACTAGAAACAGATTATTTAATAATTGAAACAAATGGCAGTTTTCAAGGATGGGGAGCTGTGTTAAAAGCCAGACCAAATAAATATAGTGATAAGACAGAAGAAAAGATTTGTGCTTATCAAAGTGGAAAATATAGAGAAAAAGGAAATATGAGTAGTATATATACAGAAGTTTTAGCAATAATATATGGCGTAAATATTTTTAAGTTATATGTTTTAAATAAAAGTGAGATATTAATACGGACCGACTGTGAAGCCATAGTTAAATTTCATCAAAAAATAAACCAAAAGGCTAGCAGCAAGAGATGATGGCTAAATTTTATGGATACTATATCTATTTATCCAAATGTTATTTTTGAATATATAAAAGGAAAAGATAACAGTCTAGCAGATCAGTTAAGTAGACTAAATATAAAAATAACTTAATTATATATTTGTTTTCAGCATGAGACCTATCGGTTCAAAAGACAAAGGCAAAGGAGTTGCCTCATCATTAGACACATACGCTCAGACTTTATTAAGTAATACGAAGTTTAGACCTCAGACAACATCAATAAAAATGATGGACCGTATGTACTTCGGTAAGCATAACTTAATATGGTACCCAAATTCAAATTTATCTTTTCGAGAACTGCCAGAGTGTGTGTTAGATAAACCTCAGAAATATCTAGTAGACAATTTATGGATGGCCTATAATAAGAAAGACAATAAATATTTTATAGCCTCATTAAATGCATTATGTCAATACTTTACAGACAAAAGTAGAGAGAACAAATTTAAATATTATGTGGTAATACATGGTAGGACTAATGGTATTTTCCAAACTTGGATAGAGGTACTAGACTCTGTAAATGGAGTTAAAACTCCTCTTTTTAAAGGTTTTAATGATTTCACTGAAGCATTAGATTATGCAAGAGGGATACTTGGTCCAAATTACTATATCTCTCCAGCCCTAAAACAATATCCACAACAGACCCCACAATACAATATTCAAAAAGACACAAATAAAATATTTTTTTGCGACCATTGTTCTTCAATGACCGAGGCCTTCAAGAGCTTAAATGCAAAGGTAGAAGCTTTACTCCAAGAAAATGCTAAACTAATGGAGCAGGTAAAATCATTCCAAGGCAAAGACTCAATACAGAAGAGGTCACCGATCCTGTAAATCTGGTATCAGAGTCTAGAACTTTCATGGTATATATGAGATGGAGGTGAACTATTTGACATAGATATGATCTTTGTCTCATGGATCTGGGAGAAATTTGTACTAAAAGTACTAGACTTAAAGAGGCCGATCTACCTCAAAACCTTGATTTTTAAACAAATGGACTATTCCTAAAGTCCCAATTAAGACTGTTTATGATTATGGTTGGTTTGATAAATTGTCTTCTAAATAATTGATTACAACTACTGAGCAATCTTTAGATTTAAATATGTCTGAACAGACTATTTGTTTGCTAAACGAGCGTGATATTAAATTATATATAAATCAGAATAACTACCTGCATATTGGTATGGTGCAAATTTCTTTTAAGCCTCTAACCCTTAAAGGGTTACCTGAAACCTTTTTGGAAGCTTTAAATGACACTAGAAATATGAATTTTAGACAGTCTCTTATAGGTTCGATTGAATCTACGGTGGCCTATGGTCCTGTATACTTTAATACTCAGCCTAATTTGCAGGTATCTCTTACTGATGGAAATATACTTGATGCCTTAACATTAAATGTTAAAACGCATGGTTATAATTAAACGCGTATTTCAGAACTTATTTGTTTATCTTACATAATTTATTTTAAATTATTATCTACTCTAAATCGTAGATGTAAGTTATATGAAACATCTGATCAAACTATTTTGGTGGAAACTAATTTTGCAAGGTCCAAGGTCACCACCAGAAGACCTATTAAGAAGGAATAAATAGATTTCCCAACTTCATGGACTCTAAATTCGGTTATATCCCCTAATCAGTTAACAAATGCGGTTACTAATTTTGATTTCTCTCATATATCACAAAATCCTGATGGTAGGATTTGTATTCAGTTCTCTAATAATAGTTAGACGCCTCATAGGCAGTCTTTTTCTAATAATAGGTTGATGTCTTCTGTGAATCACAGTTATAATAGACATTCTTTAACAAGTCATAGACTTTTGCGTACTATTCATCATAGTTCCCCTATTGAACCTATTTATGGTGTAGCCCGAGATCGTGCTGGTTCTTTACATACTATTGCATCTGACATCAACTCTATGGTAGAGAAGGTAAAGATCGACGCTCGAACTAATATAGTTTAGGTGAATGATAAAGTTTTTGATAAGGATATACCTTCTGTCTCGAAAATGTAGTTTGACCCCAATGATTCTTAATGATTCCACACCAACTTGATTTTAGCCCAGGTTGTCTGGCAAGAAAACACATTCAAAAAGAATTTTTTGATGAAAAATGGAATCGGTTTAAAACTTGGTTCTTTGAATCTTATAGTAAAGAAGATATGAATAGTATCTCTCAAGAGTTTTATGAAACTTGTGCCTTACATAATCAAATTATGTATTTTGTTCCTCGATTTATAACCACCTATTTACCTTTGTATATTAATGTTATTGAAAGGACTTATAAAGATGGTAGTGGTAATCTTACAAAATCCATCTACCCTCCTCAATCATCTTTTGTTTTGCCAAATAATACAGGTATTACTTTCTTGGCATTTCAAAAGTTCATTGAAGAAGATATTGCTTCTATCAGTATTGCTGAAATTAATACTTATTACTCAAAATAATTATTTGAGTCTTTATGTTAAAGTTTTGGGCGAGCATATTAACTCTCTTGATAAAAACCTTGATGATTTAACTATTGTAATAAGAGAAATAAAGGCTGATATAGCTAAGACAAATATTGCTTCTACTTATGAAAAAAACCTGAGGTCGTTCTTACTCATGTTCAAAGACCTCCTGAAATTCAAGATTTTAAATTTGGTTCTTTAAATGATTTGGAAGAACTTCTTGATAAAAAAATTTCTAATTTAGATTTTAAATAGCTTATTGATAAAAAGCTTTCTAGTTTAAAATTTAAGCCTATTGATTTATCGTAAGATTTTGCAGATAAAATTGAAGCTACTGGTGATTTTAAAACCAGGTCTCTTCAGAGTTTAATAAACTCAAGGGTTATCCTAGAAAAAATAGTGGTTATGCTACCAAACTGGGTATGAATAGTTATTATTATCCCCGTCCTACTCCTCAAGATGTTCTAAATTAAGAACGAGACTGGAATAAAAAAATACATGTTGTAGTGGTTTCGAAATTTATGAATGGAATTTTAATGGTCTGGTTGATAGACAGTTAACTATTCTTGTTCATAGAATGCTTATGTATGCAACTATCTGCAAGAGTGTTAAAAACACAGATAGAGCTATTTGCAAGATGATTATTGCAGGTTTTACTGGCCAGCTTCGAGGCTGGTGGGATAACTATCTTAATATGGAAGAAAAAACCTCCATTATTAATGTTGTAGCTATTGATGATGGTGTTGATAATCTGGGCATGGCTCTAGTTAGAAATAGAGAAGATACTGTTTACACCCTTATCCTCACCATTCTAAAACATTTTAATGGTAGATTCACCAATCAGCATGAGACTATCCGTTCTCTCCTTAACGATCTAAGATGTCAGACCTTAGGGAACTTTAGATGGTATAAGGACACCTTCCTTAGAAGGGTTATGGAACTACCCGATCTAATGGTAGATTCATCAATCAGCATGAGCTAAGTTTATAGATGGCCTTCCCCCTGTATTTGCTGAAAGAATTCGTAAAGCTCTAAGAGGTAGTCTTGGTGAAATCCCTTATAAGGATTATACCTATGGAAAAATTATAGGAACTTGGACACAAGAAGGTTTAAACTTGTGCAATGAGCTGCAGATGACCAGACAGCTTAAGATGGATAAGTTTAAGGAAAAATCTCAATTGGGAGACTTTTGCAACCAGTTAGATCTACCCGATCCTTCTGCTAAAAGCATCAATAAGAATAGGTATTACAAGTCCTCCATAACCGAAGGTTCTCACAGGAAAAGGAGATCTAAATGAAGGTCCAGAGAAGAACGCGAAGCTAGAAAGAGCTCCCGTAAATCTCATAGATTTACCAAGGATCGATCGGGAAGAGACCTTTCTAAGGTAAAATGTTACAAGTGTGGACAACTTGGTCATATTGCCCCTAATTGCAAATTGAATAAGCTAAAAACTTTGGAACTTGATGGAGAAACCTATGAGAAGGTTTATGATTTGTTATACACGTCAGGTTCGGACGACGATTACGAATCCGATTCAGGTTCTCATATTGAATTGCTTGATTTATCTAATAATGATAAAAATTGTGATAGCCCTTGCACTACCTGCCAAGGTAATACTTGCAACTGTGAAGATGATGAAATTTATAAACTTCAATCGCAATTTGAAGATTTCAATATGAACACAATCACTTCTGATAATGTGATTGAACTTTTGAAAGAAGTTACTGCTAACAAGCTTCGAGAAAAAATCATTAATTTGACTACCTCTAATGAAGCTAGGTCAAGTTCTTCTAAACCTTTTGAAAACAATAAGAATGGTTTAAATGATTTTGAATACTCAGCTCCTTACTCTTTAAAAGAGGTTGATGATCGTCTTATTAAATGAAATGCCTTTCCTAAAAAAATTCTTCTTTCGATAATTTAAAAGTTGAAATTGAGAATTTAAAGAGAGAGATTAAATATCTTAAGCAAAATCAATTGATTTGTGATCATAGAATTACTCAGATTAAGATGCATAATTCTGAGGACAGGTTTTCATAAAATAAAGGTATTTCTGAAAATCATGTTGAAAAAGAACCTATTAATCTTAACCCTAAACAAAATATGTTTTTGGAAATAATGCAAATTATTACTACCCACAAATGGTATGTTAAATGTACTATTTTGATTGATAATAGTTTTTCGATTACTAACATTGCCATGATTGATAGTGGTGCAAATGTTAGCTGTATTCAGGAAGGTTTAGTGCCTACGAAATATTTTCAAAAAACTAATCATTTGGTCAAGTCTACATCAGGGCATGCTTTAGATATAAAGTATAAGTTGCCTAATGAAAAACTTTGCCAGAATAAAGTCTGCATTCCACATTTCTTCTTTCTAGTAAAAAATCAATTATATCCTCCAATCATACTTGGAACCCCGTTTATAAATGTTATTTATCCTTTTACAAGTATTGACTCAAAAGGATTTTCTGCCACTTATAAGGATAATGAAATAACTTATTCTTTTGTTATAGATCTAGTAACCAGAGATATTAATGCTTTGATCGATATGAAGCAGAATCATATGGATTCCTTACAATTAGAATTATCTAGCATGAATATATTCGATTCTCTAAAATCTGCTAAAGTGAAGGAAAAAATTAAATTAATTTCCGAATAGATTGTCATCGATATTTGTGCAGATCATCCCAGTGCTTTTTGGAATAGAAATAAGTACATTGTAACTCTTCCGTATGAAGGAGACTTTTCTGAGGATGATTTCCCTACTTAATCTCGGCCCTGCCAAATGAACGCTGAGTTAGTAGAGCTTTGCAAACATGAGATTGATAATCTCTTACAAAAGGGTTTGATTAGACCTTCTAAATCCCCGTGGTCCTGCACAAATTTTTATGCTAATAACGCTGTTGAAAGGGAATGAGGTGTCCCTATACTGATTATTAATTACAAACCTTTAAACAAGTGTTAAAAATGGATTAGGTATCCTATTCCAAATAAAAGAGATTTACTATCCAGATTGTATGGTGCCAATATATTTTCAAAATTTGATTTAAAATTAGGATATTGGAAAATTCAAATATTTAAAGATCATGCTTATAGAACAACTTTTAATGTTCCATTCGGACAATATGAATAGAATGTCATGCCTTTTGGTTTGAAAAATGCCTCATCTAAATTTCAGAAAATCATGAATGATATTTTTAATCCATATATGGATTTTATTATTGTTTATACTGATGATATTTTAGTATTTTCTAAAACTTTTGAAATGCATATCAGGCATCTTAATATTTTAAAGAAAATTGTGATACAAAATGGTTTGGTTATCTCAAAACCAAAAATGAGTTTATTCGAAACAGATGTTCGATTTCTAGGATATCAGATTTGTCAAGGGAAAGTCACCCCTATTCAAAAAGCTATTGACTTTGCATCAAAATTTCCTGATGTTATTACCGATAGGACTCAATTGCAAAGGTTTTTGGGAAGTTTAAATTACATATCCCCTCCCCTTTCTATAAAAATCATTCTCGAGATTTTCCCCCCTATATGACAAGCTGAATAAGAATTATAAGTCTCCTTGGACTGATAGTCATAGCACCTTGGTAAAATATATCAAATTTTGAGTGCAATCTTTACCTTGCTTAGCCCTGTTCAACCCTTCTTGACAAAAAATTATTGAGACGGATGCGTCTAATATTGGTTATGGTGGGATTTTAAAGCAAATAAACCCCAATGATAAGAATGAATATCTAATCAGATTTCATTCTGGAAAATGGAATGAGGCCCAGAAAAAATATGCTACTGTGGCCCATGAAATGTTAACTATTGTTAAATGTGTTTTGAAGTTTCAGGATGATTTATACAATCAAAAGTTTTCGATAAAAACTGAAAAACTGATGCTCAATCTGTCAAATTTATGTTTGATAAAGATTTCAAGCATGATACTTCGAAATTAATATTTGCAAGGTGGCAAGCTCAAGTAGCCCCTTTGATTTTGAAATTCAATATAAAAAGGGAGTTGATAACTCTTTGCCGGACTTCTTATCCCACGAATACCTTCAATAAAATGTTTTTAAAAGACTTTTTTGATGATAAAACTCTCATTACTATCATCAAGGTACTAATGTTACCTAGAGATCTGAAAGG
Source organism: Solanum chiquidenum (assembly GCA_029582725.1). Classification (NCBI taxonomy): domain Eukaryota; kingdom Viridiplantae; phylum Streptophyta; class Magnoliopsida; order Solanales; family Solanaceae; genus Solanum; species Solanum chiquidenum. The sequence continues at coordinate 924 of JAJOOS010005916.1, read as the reverse complement.
GCTTATTGTTGAAAAACTTATTGATGATATTCTACAAGAAGATTTCAAACATTTTCTTATGCTTGATTACCTAGAAGATTATCTGACTGATTATTTCTCTGAATGACATAATATTTTTATGTTTGCAGGATGGATCCACCATGTATACATACTAAAGGCAGAGGAAGGGGAAGAACATCCCAAGGACCGTCATACGGATCTGATGTGAGGCTAAAAATACATATTTTTTAATCATTATTTCCTCACATTTTTTATTTATATTGTTCTTTTTGAGCATTACTTTTATGAATTGTGTTAAATGGTATAATTTATTTGCAGGATTAAATTGGTGGAAAAATGAAGAAGTTTGGAGCTAAAATGAATTAAAGAGGGAAGGTTGAAGAAGGAAATCAAGCAGACAACTTAATGGATTAAATTTATTAAAATAATATATTTCTATATATGGTGCAAAGATGAACGCCAATTCAATTTGAATTAGGCTTATGATTGCCACGTGTCAGCAGCGAGGGCCATCTAATTATTTGGAAGGCGGCGGCAACAAAATATTCCAAAAGCAGCAAATAAGTTACGGAAATCAATTCCTTCCGGGTTTTGATTTCCTAATTTGTTTGGACTCAATTATTTTATTTAGGGTTTCTTACATCTATAAATAGGGCATGTAAATAATTATTTGAAGAGAGGGAGGAACCAAGATACAAGACACAATATAATTTTTCTTCTAGATTAAGAACTTTGGAAGAGCCGCCGTGGAGGCCGGAGAATTGTGGTTTATTCTTTCTTCTCCTTTATTATTTATTTGGATTAGGGCTGGCAAGGGGACGGGGATGGGGACTGGGGGACGGGACGAAGGGGGACGGGACGGGACGGGGGACCATTTGGGCGGGATTTTGGGGGGACCGGGATTCGGGGGACCGGGATTGGGGG
>JAJOOS010005915.1:0-59000 GCA_029582725.1 Solanum chiquidenum | reverse complement strand
ACGGCCACCATCTACGGAGCGTCAATAGACCTACGGTCCGTAGATCACTCCGTAGATGCCCTTTTCTGCATCCCTTTCAGCTGTCTCTTTACTTCCGCACCTGAACATCTTTCCTGCAAAATATGATAAAAACCAATACAACAAGGCCCTAGACACACACAACTTGTAAGTGAAATGTATTAGAAATACCGTAAACTCACGGTATATCAATAATCCACTTAACTCTCATAACATAAGAAATAGAACAACAAGAGTAAAACAATAGTCCAAGTCCAAAACATTTTATAAACGAAAGCGGATGTCTAAAACACTTATCTCATCATAGCCATCTAATACAATAGAATGAAATTAGGCATAGCCCATACATCATGTCCAAAAGAGAAAATACATGAAAGAAAGTGAAAACAATAAAGTCCATCCTCGAAGCATGAGGACTCACCAAAGCTCAGGGATCAATCAAATCACCTACTAGCCACAAAATTGAGCACCCTAAATATCGGACCATACATTTAGGAAAAATATAGGCAAGAGTATGTGTTAGTACAAAACAATAAACCAAGTATGATAGCTATGCATAAAACATTTAAATCATGCTAAAAGAGGACATTTCATTTCATTATATGCAATTGACCAAGCTAAACATGATATAAAAGAGTTATAAAATATAAGTTATAAATCATGGTCAATGCAAGCTAATTTCATCTTTAAAACCTTTGAACTCATGTGTGATACTTCTTGAAGTAACCATAGTTCATTATTACTTCTATGGAATTAGCCTTAACCGACATAGAGACCATGTGAGCTATAGCATGATCCCCCATTGTCTCCCACACCGAAAATGGTTGTCCTACTTGCCAAGGTAGAACCATTAACTTCTAGCTTAAGTGGATCCACTAGATAATCAACATATGGGGGCACATAGTTATGGGATAAGGAGATTGCTACTAGAAACCCGATCTCTACTAATGGGAGAGCTTCCATCTCATAAGATTGCTTCTAGAAACCCGACCTCTACTAATAGGAGAGCTTCCATCCCATCATCAATATCCACTCGGTGCTAAGCATAAATCCCACGGAATATTCATTTCTTACTTAACTTCATTAATCATGGAAAGGTGCCCTGTACAACCAAACCAAGCTAGTTCCTTCGGAGAGCTCTTTATCTTTGATTCAATTAGGTGAGAAAGTATCTCAACCTAAAAATCCTTTCTATGTGAGAAAACCTTTCACATCATGCTTTTATGTGTTTAGTGAGAATGCCCTTTCACAACAGAACATCATCATTGGTACTTTACTCTCAAAGCACCCTTAAAACATTTGCATAGATTTCATAAAGCAATACACAAGTCCATAATTTACCTCTTGAGGTTCAAAACCTACTTTCAATCATCAACTCTTAGAAAAGATGGGTTAGATATGGATTTCATCATAAAAATCAAGTAAAGCTTGCAATACATGCTTCAATTTCATAAAACTCTTTCTTGAAAATCAAAATCCCACATCATATGATTCATAACTTGAAAACATGAGGATTACATGGGTTCATGGGGAAATCATCATAAAATCATCATATTTCATCAATTCATGCATAAGAGATCATAATTCAATCATTTAAATCAATAATGAAAAGAACCCATGATAATTTAAGAAAAACCTAACTCAATTGGGGAATTCTACCTTTTGAAATAGAGGAATTGGGAACTCCATGAATGAAAGAAATCCATGAATGAAAACTATTATACCTTGAATCCAAAGCAAGCCTTCAATGGAGAAATTGAGACCTCCCTAGGTTGAATCCTCCTTGTTGACACCCAATTTTGATCAACCTATAACTCTTTTAGAAGTGCTATACAATAAAAGGCATATTTTTTAAAACATATTTCCAGTTTAAAGTCTTAATCGGTTTTTTTCTAAAAATTACATATTTTAGTATGCATGATTTATAAAAAAAATTATTGTATTTATTGTTAAATTATCTTATTATTATTAAGTTATTATACTTATCGATAGTTAAACTCAAAATAATTACTTTACTTAAATATTTTAAAATATTAGATGTATTTAATTATGTGAAAATATTATAATATGTGTAGTATTTTATTAATCGGATAGCATATCCTTATTCTTCCCTTAAATTATTTAAATAATAGCCTAATCAATTCAAAAGTTATTTCAATTCTAGCCCTCTTTCTATTCAATTCTAGCCCTCTTTCTATTCAATTCTATTTCAACTTTAGCCTCTGATTTCAATATAGTTGCAATTTTAGCCCTTTTGTTCATTGCAATTATAACCAATTTCGTTCCAATTTCATATTTTAATTCAATTCTTAAAACCCATAATTCAATCTCATCCGTTCATTCTTTAAGTTAAATCCTAGATCAAATCCTAGCCGCTCATCTAAACTGATCCAATGGTCAAGATCGAATCTCCCAAAACCTTCCTATTTTAGTACTAAAAGAGCCCAACCGTAGGATTTCTCCATTTTTTCTCTTCCTCTCTCAAGCAGCTTCTTCGCTGGTCCTCTTCCATCTTTGCTCCCGCGAAGACCATCACCATCTACGGCACCCTCTCTCTCTTTCTTTCCTCGTCGGAGAAACTCTAGTGACCACGAGGTTTCTCAGATTTGCTTGGAGACGGATCCGTCCAGGTTTGTTCTACTGTTTGGTCTTATTTATTTGATTTCTTAGCATGATTAGTGAAGTCAATCGATATGCATCTTGCTTAAAGTATGCTAATCTTCTGAAATTTGTTCATATTTTAGTTTAAATATGATCTAGGTTGGAATCGATTTAAATGTCTTGTTAGAACTTCATTGCTCTTCTAGATTTTGTTCATATTTGTGAATATGATTAGATGTTAATATGCTTTGAGTTTTAGACCGGTGTAGTTTTTTACTTGTGCTAATATGATATTTGATAGTATTTAGTTTCCTGGTACTGATCTTCTATTCTAAATTCGCTGAACCTCCTCCCTAATATTTGCTAATTACCCTTAATTGATTGTTGCCTTAGCTAAATTGATTGGTTTTGTTTACTGATCATGCTATAATCTTTTCTGGTTTCAAAATTTTAAAACAGTATTTCGTGATCTGTGACTTGCCCTTAAATCATCCAGTGTTGTATTTAGAATCTGTTTTAATTGTTACTATTTGTTTGTATATGCTAAAAAATATGAGAAACTGTATATTTGGAACTTGATTTTGAGCTATGTGATATTGTCCTTCCTAAAATAATATTTATTCCTTTTCGGTTGGCAATGTACAATATTGATTGGCATTTTGTTAATTGATCATATATGCCTTATTTAGGTGGTGTAAATAGATCGTTATTTGGTAAAAAAAATATTTAATAAGTAAAAGAATTATTATGCTGATTTAGCTTTTAATTTAAGGAAATAAAATCTCCAAAATATGCTCTGTTTAATTTATTATTTTCCTTTATTGATAGTTCTCATGTTCACTATATAAAGAGACCCCTCTTTTCATTATTCTCTACCGGTTCCATACTCACACTTGAACAAACTTTAACAACTAAAAAAATACTCTCTTCTCTAAAAAGAAGGAGAATTTTGTTAAAGCTTTGGATCACTCTTTGTTTGTCTTGCTGTTTCGGTGGACGATGTCTTCATTGCTGATAATATATTCTGCATAATTGGTTAGTTTCGGGGGACATCTGTCTTCATTGCTAATAAATATATTATGCATAATTGATTAGTTCCGAGTTAGTTTTCGTTCTTCCCTCTTTCTCTGTGTGAAAATATATCTATCGTTATTCTTTATTTGTTTTGATCTCTTACGTGTGTTGCTTATATATATAAAAGTAATGAATAATTGATGTTACAAATATTTTGCCATTATATATATGTGTGTGTGTGTTACATTATCCCTTCTAACAGGTTTTGAACTTAGAGTTCAAGATGTTGAAGATTATCCTAGAAGAGAATTCCGAACGGAGCTATTTTATTTAAGTTTATTTTAATGTTGTATATTTTATTCATTTGTTCGTTTGTTTTGGTTTGTAATATCGTGTATAACTTTAACAATGTCTCTATTTATGAAATATATTTGGGGGATCGTCTAGGAGGGAGGGCGCATTACGTGCTACTTGTTACTTTATCGCAAATTATTTGCGTTAGAAATCATGCACTTAGGTTTTGTGATGGCTTGATTATTCGTGTTTAAATCCTCTTCATTTAGATCTAACTAAAAAATAAAAAAAAATTAGGAAAGGATCCAACTACCCCTGAAACTCAACTGCCAGCAGTGACCCATGACCAATGGTCCGTCTGGCACACTTGTGGTTGGTGGTCAGAGAGTTTTGCCTGGACCATGGACCGTGGACCCACCTACGGTCTGTAGGTCCAGTCATGGTCCTTGGCCTGGACAAATTTTTGGCGGCCTTTCCACGGGCCTACCTACGGTCCATGGTTCAACCCATGGGTCGTGGCTGGCCTGCGTGGATGGCACCTATAAGTTCTTAATTTTCTAGGTTTTCCTCTTTCGAATCTGGGGTGTTACAAATTTGGTAGTAAACGATGGTATCTCCCAATTTGAAATTTCTTATGGAAAAAAAAATAGAATTACTTGTAATTGGATTTTAAAGCTAAAATAAAAGTTAGAATTACAGAATTTAAAAATTGTTGTAATGAATGTGGAATCGCATATAGAAAAGTTTCAAAAGAAGTAAGCACTGGATGAAATTTTTTATTTGAAATGCTTGAAGTTTCTTATGTTTATCAAGAGCTGATACAATTAGTTTTTAGTGCTCATAAAGCGGACCCAAATTTAAGAATTGGCTACGAAGATTAGGAAAACAGAAAATAACTTATTGATTTTTTAAAAGTTTTTTATAAAGCAACAAATGCTATTTCTAATCAATATTTTCTAACTATTTCTTCTGTTTTAGTAAATATTTGTGGTATTTCGTCTGAATTTATAATATATAAAGGAAAAGATAAGTTTAAAGAATAACTTGTTTTTATGATTGAAAAATTCAAAAAATATGTTTTCCTATTCTTTAAATCTATTTGACTGCTACTTTATTCAACCTGAATTATAAATTAAAAGGTGTTGAAAGAATGGTTGAAAATTTTTATGCTAATTTAGAAATTACAGTGGATGAAACTCCTAGTGTTGAAGATTGTAAAAGAAGCATACTAACAAAAGCTAGAGATTTAAATAATACATATAGAGCCATAGAAAAAAATATATTTCAATAGTTGTACATTTATCTCGTACGCCTAAAAATGATGATTTAGATGATTTAATGGATGATTATCTTGGTCTTGAATCTTCTACCAATAATGGTTTTGATGAATATATCAATCATGCAATAGAAACGATTAAGAATGATCAAGGACAACTTCAATTATTAGTATGGTGAAAGAATCGTGGACAACAATTTCTGAACCTTGTTAGGGTTGTTCGAGATGTGCTAGCGATTCAAGCATCATCGGTAGCTTCGAAGCAAGCTTTCCGCGCAACGAAATTTATGATTCTTGATCATCGATATTTATTAGCAAATGATAGTTTGGAAATATTAGTGTTGTTTAGAGATTGGGTCAATGTCGAAAGAAGATACTATGGACTTCCACAATTAAGTAACCAAATAGAAGACGAAATATATGAAATACGTAATGATAATAGTGATGATGAAATGGAAGCAATGGAGGAAGAACGACAAATACAAGTTCCAAAAAATGTTTCTAATGAAATGATACAAAATTTAAGAAAAGAATTTCAAAAAAAAATCATTTATTAGTATAATATTCAATACCTAGTTTCGACAGAACCCTGCCTGGAGGTGGCCACTTATATTAGGTATATTAGGTACTCTTTCTAGTATTAGTATTTGTACAATTTATTTATTTGAATAATAGACAATTAATCGCCTTGATTTTCTTTTAAAATAGTTCCGTATATTTAATGTAAGTCATTTTATAAATTTAATTTTAAACTATTTTAATATTAGCCAAATATAAAATAGAATTTAAACTATAAAGTTTAAAGTACTTTAAAGTTTAAAGTTTAAAGTTTCAAATTGAAGTTTTATCAAAGTTCAAATTTAAAGTTTAAAGTTTAGATTTTAAAGTTTCCTTTAATATTTATTTTTTTAATGTTCAAAGTTTAAAATTGAAGTTTTATAAAAAGTTAAATTAAATCAAACTTTTTTATAAACTGTAATACTATAAAAGTTATTATATAATAAGTTAATAAATATTTGATCATTTAATTAAATGTTGTAATGAATATTAAATAATATAACTATAATATGTATTTATTTAATAATATTAAAATTAATAATTAATAATCTATATTATATAATAATATAAAGAATAATTAATAATTTATTTTAAAAAATTACTAAAATCATTTTTCTCGGTACCGGTCCGAACTGGTTCCAAATCGGTAGCTATAGGACCGGGCCGGAACTTCAAAAACGTTCAGGTAAACCCCGTTTCGGTAATTCCTCCTGTTTAGGGGTTTCAGTTTTGGCACTGGTAAAATCGGTCTTGTTTCGGTCTGATTGGCAGCCTTAGTTTAATTTCATATGAAAATGTGTATTACTGATCTTGAGATTGAATCTGTGTTGCCTAGTGCTTAAATGAATAATGATTTCTCTTGTGTTGATTAATTGCAGGCATAACATTCTTAGATTTCACAATTATGCTTGTAGGTTTGATCATATGGGTGTCGGGTTATATTATATTGAGATTGATTAATGCTTAGCTGAAGGTAATGCATGATTATTGTGTGGGTAAAGTCTGAGTAACCCAGGCTTGATTTGGCCCAATGATAGATTGAATGACGTCACTCAGGGCAGAGATACATTGTTGCGAGGGTGTCCAATTGGAAACCTTTCATCATAAAATAGTATCGTATATACAAGTATAACAATACATAAAATTGATTAAATAACATATTTTGGACACCCTTAACACAACAAGGTGCTATAGCGTAGTGGTTTCAGGTGCTTTGAAAGCTCTAGCTTGCCTCGCGTATTCAAATCTCGACAGTATGTCGGTTAGAAAGCCTCCCACATAATCAGTTTTAGGTTTTAAGTGTATTGACTCTTTGCTTTCACATTTCAGAGTTTCTATTATTTACTATGATTCAAAAGGTGTTTTCAGCTTATGGTAATGTTTGAGTCATTCTATCACAAATTTTACTATTATTATACAACTACAGTTTTAGTTGTGCTTCAAATATGTTTTACTATGACATGTGCATGATATCAATTTTAAGCATGCTTTCAAGTATAAATTATTTTACTTATGCACATCTCGCATACTCAGTTTTTCCATAGTACTGACCACATACTTCTTTGTGTTGCATCCTATTATGATGTAGATTCTGTAGCTCGTTCTCTGGTTCATGGCTAGTTGATCAGCAGCACATCCAGCCAGTTTGGTGAGTCCTCCTCATTCGAGGGCTTCGAGTTCAACTTCATTTCAGTACTTAGTTTGCTTATTTAGTATTTCAGTATTTAGAGTTAGCTGGGGACTTGTCCCAGCAGCTCGCCAGTAGTAGAGGCTTTCATACATAGAGTAAGATATTCAACGGTATTCAGATTGTCATTTTTAGAACTTTATTTATATTGTGGATTAGGTTGTTCATTTCTCCAGTTAAGCTTCCGTTCTTATATTTTGTTCTATTTTTAAGTCATGCCAATGCCCAGAGGGTTATCTTGAGATTATTTGTGGTCTTGAGTCCCGTTTTACGTTAAGGGGACAGTCTTAGGGCGTGACATGGTCATTCTGTGCTCTAACACATAGGTGACACGTTTCAACAGATGACAACTATGTTGGAATTTGTACCAACATATGAATAATATGTTGCAACATGTGACACTTCTTTCAACAAATGAAATATATGTTGGACAACTGAACATATTATATTTCTACTATCATATGAACGAAATGGTCACAAAAAGAAGAACAAAAACAACAAAAATGACTTTTCACTGAACGACAACAATACATATACATTTCATAAAAAATAGGATTTTTTGGGTTTGTCGAGTTTCTTTCAAAAACAAGATATAATAGGTATCATTACACCATTATTCAATTTTTACATCTATGAATGATTTCTTGTTCAGTAACCCAAGAAAAAAAACTTAGTATCAAGAGTGTGTTGTTCGAAAATTCTAAAATCTTTAAAAAATGACTTACCCATTTAAGGAAGAGTCACAGTCGAAGATGACGTTCAATTCAGAAAGAGTGACGGCCGGATATGAGGAGGAAAAAATGAGAATATTTGGTTGGATTTTCTAAGGTAGAAGAAGAATAACGTTGGAGCGTATATATCGAATTCCATGTAGCTCACATGGTCTATGTCGGTTAGAAAACCTCCCACATAATCAGTTTTAGGTTTTAAGTGTATTGACTCTTTGCTTTCACATTTCAGAGTTTCTATTATTTACTATGATTTAAAAGGTGTTTTCAGCTTATGGTAATGTTTGAGTCATTCTATCACAAATTTTACTATTATTATACAACTTCAGTTTTAGTTGTGCTTCAAATATGTTTTACTATGACATGTGCATGATATCAATTTTAAGCATTCTTTCAAGTATAAATTATTTTACTTATGCACATCTCGCATACTCAAAATTTTCCATAGTACTGACCACATACATTTTTGTGATGCATCCTATTATGATGTAGATTTTGTAGCCCGTTCTCCAGTTCATGGCTAGTTGTTCAGCAGCACATCCAACCAGTTTGGTGAGTCCTCCTCATTCGAGGGCTTGGAGTTTAACTTCATTTCAGTACTTAGTTTGCTTATTTAGTATTTCAGTATTTAGAGTTAGCTGGGGACTTGTCCCAGCAGCTCACCAGTAGTAGAGGCTTTCATATATAGAGTCAGATATTTAACTGTATTCAGATTGTCATTTTTAGAACTTTATTTATATCGTGGATTAAGTTGTTCATTTCTCCAATTAAGCTTCCGTTCTTATATTTTGTTCTATTTTTAAGTCATGTCATTGCCAAGAGGGTTATCTTTAGATTATTTGTGGTCTTGAGTGCCGTGTTACGTTTAGAGGATAGTCTTGGGGCGTGGCATTACCATTTTGTGCTCTAACACATAGTTGACACGTTTCAACATATGACAACTATGTTGGAATTTGTACCGACATATCAATAATATGTTGGAACAGATGACACTTCTTTTTGTTGGGTTTTAAATGTGTGAACAGGAAATGAAGGGTTGTGATTATGCCAAAGGGTTGTGACCTTTATGAAGGGTTGTGTCCTTTAGAAAGGGTTGTGTCCTTTAGAAAGGTTGTGCCTTTTCAAAAGTGTTGTGACCTTTCTGAAAAGTTGTATTATTTCCTAAGAGTTGTGACCTTTACCCCTTGTTGGCTATAAATAGAGAGGCTTTCTCTCATTTTCTGCATCGAATTCTTCCCTTCTTTTGCATACATTTCTTACAAAACAAAATCGATTGATCGTGTCTGTGTGTGTGATTCGTTGCTGTCATTTTGAGTTCGTTGAAATTATCGAAGTTTGAGGTACCGCTACTTCTTTAATGGTTAATCCGTTTTATATTGGGAGGAATTAATCTACAACCTCGGGTACTTGAGGGGATTAAATTTCTTAAGGACACATAGTGGGTTCTGTGGACTCGGATAGTTCTTTGTGTTTTTCTTTTTATCTTTTATTATTTCTGATTTGCTAATCTGAATACAGGAGATAACACTTTCAACAAATGAAATATATGTTGGACAACTGAACATATTATATTTCTACAATCATATGAATGAAATGGTCACAAAAAGAAGAACAAAAACAACAAAAATGACTTTTCACTGAACGACAACAATACATATACATTTCATAAAAAATAGGATTTTTTGGGTTTGTCGATTTTCTTTCAAAAATAAGAAATAATAGGTACCATTACACCATTATTCAATTTTTACATCTATGAACGATTTCTTGTTCATTAACCCAAGAAAAAAAACTTAGTAGCAAGAGTGTGTTGTTCGAAAATTCTAAAATCTTTAAAAAAATGACTTACCCGTTTTAGGAAGAGTCACAGTCGAAGACGACGTTCAATTCAGAAAGAGTGACGGCCGGATATGAGGAGGAAGAAAATGAGAATATTTGGTTGGATTTTTTAAGGAAGAAGAAGAATAACGTTGGAGAGAAGAACTTTAGAATCCTATTTTCTTTTACTTTTTTAAATGGTTAGGTTAGAATTAAAGTAGTTGAAAAATGTAGTGATTCTTTGTATTTTACAAAAGATTAAAAAATTTTGAAAATATTAATTTAGTCGCAAATTAACTTAATTATATTTTTAAGTGGGTTAGACCCTTTCTTTGATCAAGTGGGACAAAAAACAAAATGAAAGACTTATTTAACACCTTTTATTTTATTTGATTATATTAGAAACAATATATAGTCGGAGGAAAAAGGAAGGTTTCCATGGGAGACTTGCAGACAAGTCTTTGGTCGAAACGTATATATGCGTATTACCCTATACAGTGGTTTTCTTCTGTCAAAAGCAATCGCTCACATTCCCTCATATATACAATCATCCTTTCCCACATTCTCCAATTTTTTACCGTATAAATTCGAAATCGTATTATCTACCATTGTACTAGCTACTTCAATTTTCCGAATACCTAATTCATAGGTAAGAATTTTGACTCATCTTCTTTCAATTTCAATGTTTAATTCTTTCTACTATGTTTTAGAGCCACCTTAATTCAACTGGAATCTTAATTTTGTAGCTCAAAATATAATATGGTTGATAGATTCTTCTTTTTTTTTGGGTGAAAATTAAGAAGTTCCAGCTTGAATGATTGGATCACAGTTTAGATAGAACAGATGGGTTCCACGAATTCAGTTTTTTTTTTCACTCTATAGTGTAATTAATTTTTGTTTGGATTTGCAATATTTGCTCATTACAGTTAAAACCCTTTATGGATTTCTCTCAGCAGACAAATGGGTCTTCGAGATTAGATTGGTGGAAATTTGTATGCAAAATTTACTACGTGTAGATTTTTTTGCTCCAGCTGCAGATTCTTGAGTAGAGATTCTACAGGGCTTTGCTATCATTATTTGATTGAATGGATGTGGAGGGATCAAGTACTTTGTCAGGAAATGGTGCACAATCTGTAGAATCTCGGTCACGTCCAGTTCGACAACATTTGGATGATGGTAAGTTCAAACTACAAATAAATTTTGTGATTCCTGTGAGTCAGATTTTCCGTGATAGTTAAATTCTGTGAAGAGTTTGGTTTTAAGTGAGTTGGAATACGCAGGTCAAGTTACTAATCAAGCTATTTGAGGAAAGGTAGCCCCTTTGATTCAAATCAGACATGGAAGCAACGAGCAGAAAGAATTAATAATAATGTGGTGCCGGGCATCTACCATTATACCACAATGATGGCCAAACTATTGCAATCCATAATGGGAAAGAGAGTTTATCTACTAATACAACAGATAATATGATATGCCACAAATCAAGAGATTTGCAGCTACTTTAATTTTCAAAAACATGCAAAAGGCAATAGTGATAGATCTTAGCAATGGAAAAACTGTGGAAGTCCTCAAATTTATTCATTATGATTGGTGGAGAGTGCACATTAAGTACGAACTTGAAGATATTATAGATCAGAACAACTTTCCGTCATGAGTATCATAAATTAAAACCAATAAAGCAAAGGAGAACAAAAAGCTCTTATGGGTAGAATTTTCTCTCTCAGCGTGCCAGGTTCTTTAACGAGTATATTCGAACTAAATAATCAGAAAATTGGAATTGCTGCTGCCAATTGTTAAACTAGAGAAAATTACTTCCTGTGTTTTCACAATACTTGAAATGTCTCTTTTGTGGGTGTTGCTGATGTTATGCTGGTGATATTTTGGGTGGTGTTGATAGATGTCAACTCTTGAGTTGCATCAGCATTATGTAGAGTTGTGGTTTGGGATGGTTATTTGTTATTTCTGGCATCTGGTGATGGGGAGTCGATGGTAGTGCTAGTCGTTGATGGAGATTGTGGTTTCTTTGGTTAGCCCTTAGATGAGCTGGGAAGGACTTGTGAGAGTATGATCAATCTGAATTAGGGATGTGATCTGATACCATCCTTTTTGTATTTATCAAGACCTTTTATGGGACTTTATCCAACTCTTGTAGAGACCTTAGGAAAAACTTGTAATCAAGTAATTACACTTGTATGGACACATTTAACAAGTAGATAGGTGAAGAAAATGGAATCTCATTGTCTTACCAGAGGACTTGCTTGATTTCTACAGTAATGTTAAATAGACAAAAGTAATTTTTTTGGTCAGTGAAATAGGAGCACGTGAGAGTGACTTTCCATGAAGGGAGATGTAGTGTCCTCTTCCATAAAAAGTAAGAGTTTGGTGTCTATCTGTTGGTTATAAATTCTGATTTTGGATCAAGTTACAGAATTAAATAAGCTTCCGCAACAGTGTAAAAGCCTTCTTTATAACATAGGTTCCAGTTGTAATTCACTTACTTAAGGTCTTGCCATTGTCGCTAGAGTCTGGGTATGTTTGTTTCTTTAAATAAGCATATAAGGAGGAGAATATGTGAATTTGAGGAGCTCATTATGCCATCTCTCTATAAAATATATAATTGGTTGTGATTGTGACATTGCGATAAGTGATGCATCTTCAATCAAAATATCAAGTTATGATTCTTTCAGTTAAGCTTTTGTTCTATATTAATTGGTACTCATCTAGTTGATTAGTTCAGTTTTCCATTGAACTTCTTCATTTCTCTCGGTATTATCTCTCAAGCTGAGTGTAATGCAGTTCTATTTGCTTCATAACCTATAAAATACAGAAGTAGAGGCTAAATATTGACATGTTTCATTCTCATGTTTGCAGCTGTATATCAGTTTACACAACAAAATCTCCCAGCATGTAAACCTGTCCTTACACCAGCATGGGTAATTAAATGAGAAGAAGTCTTTCTCTGAAATTCCCATTTCTTTTCTAAATCGAGGGTGTTGTACTTCTCTGACTACATCTTCTTAACAGGTCATTTTGATGTTTTTCTTGATAGGCGTCATTTTTATTCCAATTGGACTTCTCTGTCTTTATGCTTCTGAAAGTGTAAGCTTTTGCTCCTCTGTTGATTAATGCATAATCTGTTTCCTCCATTCTTGATCAATAAGTTTGGCATAAATGGCTGATCAGAAAAGCATTTGCAGGTTATTGAGATTGTTGACAGATACGATATAGATTGTGTGCCAGATAATTTCAAGAGTCAAAAAGTTGCTTACATCAAAGATAGCTCAGTTTCCAAGAATTGTACACGTTACTTAAAGGTGATATTTCATTACGAGTTATGAGCTCGCATCCAAGCATGCCACTTTTATATATTAATTCTCCCCGCGTCATAAGATATTACCATGTCAGATTTTTATGACACTACATTTAAGCTTTCTTCTGCACATCCAATGATGAGGATGTATACTTTGACTGCTCATTGAAGTTCATCGATGGACACCATTTACTAATTATTATTTTATTTTATTTTAAAAACAAAACACTTTTCACTATGAAAAACTCATTTTTTGGCTCATATGTTGAGTATATCCCATTTCCCCGGTGATAAAAAAATCTTCAGTTCTCTGGTTATAAGACCTTCGCCACGTCCAGTTTATGTATTAGCCCCTGTTTCTCTGTGTTTAACATAGCACACAGTTTTTCGTGTGCTATTGAGACAACATTAGTAATCTGCTGCTTCTAATGAAATCTTCTATGTATCAGAAATCAATTTTGATATGAATTTTTTAATCTTAAAGGCATAATATTTTTGATACAATCTTATATAACTCCCATTCAAACTTAGTATTGAGAATTCTGTACAGAATACCCGTAAATTCTCTTCAAAGAAGATATGTATACATATATGGGTTTTGCTAACCTACTGCATGAAGGTAGGTTAACATTGTACCCACTTTTTGATTCACTAAAATACCCCTGCCACCTCATTAAAATAAGAGCTTTCAGGGGCATTTTAATCTTTCTATCCATCCAATTTTCCTTCCTCCCTATTTTCCACTCATCTCTCTCTTTCTCAGGAATATCCAATTTTTGCTTCCCTTTACTGCAAACTTTTTCATTACAGATTCAACACATTTCCCTGATTCTAGTTTCCTTCTTGATGAACTGTAGATGGAGTTCTCAAATTGTTTTTTTCCCTAGATATTTATATCAATACACTTTCAACTCAAGGGTATGCATTTCTTGGCAAATCCAACTCAAATATCATCTTTAACTCCTCTTCCTTCATGAAAAGCCTAACAGTAAACCCACTTCCAAAGGATACCAGCTCTAAACCCAATTCCACAAAATTTCTCATCGATGCTGAAATGAATTAACGTCTGGCTTTTTCATTTTTTAATTTGTTTGTTCTTTGTGTATTGGATTGTGAAGTTATAACGGTTAAGTAATGGAGGAAAAGTACCCCATGAAAACATGATCGCAGCCAACTCAAGTTTGAGTAGGATAATGACCTGTCCATTATTAACTCAGTTCGTTTTGACCAGCCTTATTCAGGCCCTCTAATAGTTGGCCTCTTGAGCTAAATATGTATAGCCAAAATGGACCCATGAAACTGTCAAAATATATTTTTAAAAAACTTTGAAAAGATTTTTTTATATGATTTCACCTAAATTCAGTCCAACTCACCCATTTGACAGTCATATATGTGAGTCTTGCTAACCTACTATATGGTTGTAGTAGCCTAGTAGGTTAGCACTGCACCCATTTTTTTATTTTCTTAAATGCCTCTAATAACACATTAAATAAGAATAATGATGGGGTTCTTTTGTTCTTCCACAAAAGTAAAACCCAAGTCCCTTTCACCACTCTTTTTCTTTTTCCTTCTTGTCGTCATTCATGGTGAAAGCTTAAGAAACAGAGATAGCTTTGGCTACTCTTAAGAAAATAAAACCAAAGATTTTTGAATCCATAATCAAGAAGAGGTAACCATTATCTGACATTTCCAACTTCAATCTCATATTCACTTCCACTCTCAGCAAGCTTTTGCGCCTTGTCCTCTTCTTTGAAATCTCAAAATGTTACTAGAAACCCCCAATTCAGTTTCCATATCTGATTCGAATGCATAAAATCCAATAACAATATCTGGCAATTAGAAAACAAATAGGGAAAAAAGCAGGAAAAGACAATGAAAAGCTATTCCCATCATCCAAGATGGTTTTAATAATTGTTCTTTGTATTTAATTTATTCGCGATATTATGTTGTTGGTGGAGTCACCATTGAAGAGGGAGACGTGGAAAAGAGAAGTGGGAAAAGGAGGATTGGGTTTAAAGTTTGGGTGGAGAAAAAGTAAAGCCCCTCCTGTCAGTGTGGTAGTGTATTGATAACGGCATTTGGAAATCAAGAAATGGATACAATGCTAACCTACCTCGACCAAGTAGTTGGTTAGCAAAATCCCATATATACACGTAAGTATACTTACATAAATATGCTTTATACACACACATACACATATACTTAAAAATTAAAATAAGAATCACGGAAGGAAATATCAGAGGTTTTCTTACGGAACAGTTGAGACCATATTTTATGAAGGTGTGTAGTGCAAACTATTGTGGATTAGAAAGTAGAGAAATATGGAACTACTCTAAGCCAAATACATTACATTGTCATTTATTAAAAAATAGCATATTATTGTCTAAGCAATCAGGTTCTATGATAGATAAACACCAAAGTTGATTCTGAAAAGGCATCAATAATAGCATTCTTAGCTGATGCATGATGATAAAGTACATATTTAAAAAATGTCTCTCTCTCTTTTCCTTTTGAAAGAGCTTTACATACCACAAGAAAATAAAAGAAGAAACTGTATAATTTATGGAAGTTCTTTGTTGAATAAGGAAAAGTTGGTAGTCCTTTTCCTCTAATGTACATGTATAACCCAAACTCTTAAAATTTCATTCAATGAAAAAAGGAACCACTGGTTTCAAATAGTACAAAATAGTTTCGGTAATAAAATATCCAGAAAACTGCTGGCAAATTGTATTTGACCTAAACTACACTGTGGTGGTGATCTGAATCAGTTGTTCTAGATCTTCAATGTAAGCTTACATTTCCATAAGAAATGCTGAATTAGAAGTGATTTTTACAAGTGACATATACGTTTTATATTATAATACATTCACATGTCAGTGCATACTTGCTTCATAGGTATTATGTTAATTAAATAAATGAGTAAATGGTTCAGTTACCTATTAAAATCTAAGGAGATAGTTCTTGCATTGGTAAAGTCACGACAACCTATCTTATCAGAGACGGACCCCAGGATTTGAGCACAATGGGGGCACCACTATCTTTCTTTTGTACACCAATTACTAACGACAAAGTTCGGCGTATAAGTCTAAAAAAAAAGCTTAATAATAATGGTAGCAAAGTACAAACTTACGTATAATCGAATATCATTAACTTGATACTAATATAACCAAAGTACAACATCCACTCATACTTGAACACGACACATTTACATAATTTGAAAGTGGTGAAAAATAGCACCATTGCTTAAAATTGCAAATACTTCCTTCTCAAAGTAACAAACTAAACAATAATCTAAAAATGCATCACTAATAGTACTACATAATTCATCTTTGATGTACTTCATGGATGAGAATGCTCTTTCTACGGTTGTAGTCGCGACATGTAAAATCAGAGTCAACTTCACAAGTAAATAAGTCTCCACAAGATTTCCCTCAACCAACGCTTTTGCCAAATCACTAATTCCTTTTAAATTAGAGAACCTAGGGTCACCACGTCGCATGCACATTATGAAAATGTCAAGTTGGTAACTGAGATCTCAAAGTTTCAGTTTTCCATACTCATCCGGATAATACTTGGCCAAAGTCATTATTCTTTCCATATCAAAATTAGCAAATGAATTAGCCGAATTCAAGCTAGCCATACTAACAAACAAGTTATAACTCACAACATCAAAGCGATTTGTTAAGCTCCTAAAGTTGAAAATCAATTACAATTTACAGCATAGAAAAGCTTAACACGTAAGGGATGTGAAAAATTAACGCTAGAAGGTCTACACTTTGACTTTCCAGGAATATAGAATTCTTTCATCTTGGGCACCAAAATATCATGTTTAGCACCAAATGAATTTGACTTCATCCATGAACGATTCCCATCCATCATCTCTCATTCGTTGCAACCTTTCCTTTGTAAGGTCAAGAAACACCATAGAATTAATGAAGTATAAAGTATATTGAGGTATAACATGTTTGGCATTGTGCCATTCAATCCATCATGCGCATTGTTCATCCAGCAGCATACCACATCATTCCATCTTTTCTCTGCAAACACGGCCAACCTTTTGCTTTTTTTTTTTTTTACTTGTGATAAAAATTTAAATGATTGGAGATTCTAGTTTGGAATTTTTCTTCATCCTCTTCATTGATTTGTTTTGTGTTTGGAAATTGTCTCTGTGCAGGTGCCCCAAAATATGAAAGCTCCAATTTACATCTATTATCAACTCGATAACTATTACCAGAACCACAGAAGGTGAAGGTTCTTTACTACTTTGTTTCATTTTTCTTTTTCAAGTACCAATTTTTGCTGGTAATACAAATTCATGGAAGATTGGTACTACTGGCATTAAAATTAGTTGATTATCAAGAGTTATAAGTTCCTCTCTCTTTTTATTTTTATTTTTATATGTATGTAATATAGATGTTTTTCTCAGTTCTATCATATTCGTGTCACATTATATACTAGTTGTACCATTTGTTTCTTCTCTATTTTATTTATTCCTCTTTTCCTTTTGGAGTGTTGTCTGCATTTTTCATCACCTTTTCCTCCGTGTGAAGTCAATATTGTCATCTATCTTTGTTAATTGTTCTTTTCTGACTCAGCTTGGCCTTGTAATCCAGGTACGTCAAAAGCAGAAGTGATAAACAGCTTTTACATGGATTACAGTACAATGATACGAGTTCTTGCAATCCCGAAGGCGAAAACAATGGTCTCCCAATTGTTCCTTGTGGTTTGATTGCATGGAGCTTGTTTAACGACACGTATTCCTTCTTCAACGGGGCAGATGCTATAAAAGTCAACAGGAAAAATATTGCTTGGAGGAGTGATCGTGAACACAAATATGGGAAAGACGTTTATCCATCCAATTTCCAGAGCGGGTCTCTAATTGGTGGTGCAACATTGGACCCTAACATCCCTGTAAGGCCTTAGAACAGATGCAGCAATTCTGGTTGTTCTTTTCTGTTAAATGAAACATATGGAAGTGCTTACAAAATTGTTAAATCAAGGCATATTAATTTAGGTGCAATATTTCATTTTAGTGTCGATATCTCTTCTTGAATCCCAAGACTGAAGAAGATGGGCAAGAAATGACCAATGGAAAATAGATATCGTTCTTAATACATTTGAATATTTTCCTGGATGAACGTGTACATGAGTCACTACTAAGGCCAAATACTGATCATTGAAAGCTCTTATGCCTCTATTCTGGATTCCCGTCCGCATGTTGTGAGGCTGTTTATTAAAGTTTTCACATCTCTGTTTTGTCTGATGCAGTGTCTTGATTTATAATACAAAAATAATAACACTGAATTTGAAAGTTCTTGCTAGGTTTCGTTCTTAGATGTGGCCCTTGTGATGTTGCAGTCATGATCTGAGTCTTTATATCACTTTTGTTGATTTTAATCCTTTCTTAAGGATTGGAATTTTAGCACTTAATTTGGTTACAGATTCATTCCGATGATTTAAGCATAAATTTTGACCTCAACATTGTGTTTCTTGTCTTCTCTTTCAACTATACGGATTTGACTTCTAATTGATTCTCTTCTCTAATGTGTCCTTTTTCATGGATCTTATTTTCAATTGGAATGGGATTGATGGAATCAATCAGCTAAGTGATCAGGAGGATCTCATTGTATGGATGCGTACTGCTGCTCTCCCTACCTTTCGTAAGTTATATGGAAGAATTGAAGTGGACTTAGAGGAAGGTGACTTAATTATGGTGAATCTTGTTAACAACTACAACACGTACAGTTTTGGTGGAAGGAAGAAACTTGTTCTTTCAACAACCAGCTGGCTGGGAGGCAGGAATAACTTCCTTGGGATGTCCTATGTCGCTGTCGGTTCCTCATTTATCTTCCTCGCTTTTGTCTTCTTGTTACTTCATGTGAAAAATCCAAGGTAAACCTTCAATATACAAATTAGTTCTTCATGACACCGTTTTACATGTGCCAAAATTCTGTTCTTTACTCATATATGCTTCATGCTGTACAGTGAAGGCACCCTTCCTGCCCCTTCCCTGCAGGAAATGTAAATATATCCTGTATTTTCCTCTAGACCATTTAAGAAGCAGACAAAACTTCAGAAAATGCTGTTTTGCATTATGATAGATCTGAAGCACAATAACAAGAAACAGGATGCCAGTTATACTAGTTAAACCAACTGTTTTGGTTATATTTGTCTGTTTGCACATAAGAACTGATAAGAAGAAAATACGAAAAGCAAAGCAAAAAATTAAAAATTAATAGTACCTTGAACGTCCAGCAACATTTTGAAAAACTAAAGAAAAACACAGGAAAATGAAGAAAGTTTGAAGGATCATAGCAAATAGATGAAGCGGCATGAAAGCCACGTATATTGATGTGGTGGTTGGACAACACGTGGAAAAATAAAGTTAGGGTCAATAATTAAAATGACGAAAATACCCTCTGTTGACATGTTGAAGCAGGCATGTTGATACCCAAGATCTACTCATGCAAAAACACAAAATCCTATCGACCCATTGACCTAATCTAGTCCAACAGTCCGACCAGGTGGGCATGCCCTTTTGGCTTCTCATAACAGGTGCTTCTTAGTATAGTTCCTAGTGCCTTCCAGCCTTTTTCTACTAGATAGATGTGACTGTCCACCCCAAACTTACAGGAAGATACGAAAAACTGAAGAACTTGGTTGTGCTATAAATTCCACCATGTTTTTGCAGAAAAGGTTCTATTAGCATCACAAACAGTTACAAATTCTCCGTTATCTTCCCGTATGAATCATAGACTAGTTGAAGAATTGCAGTAACATTTCGTAGTTGGTCCCTGATCAACCCAGGAGAAAATAATTGATCACACCTCTGTTCCATTTTATGTTTAAGTGTTTTATTGTGGCCGAAGTAAGAAATTAAAGAAATCTTTTAACATGTTAGCCAAATATATGCAAAATATCAAAATTATCCTTTAAGGAGTGGTGGTGAGATTTCCACATGCATTTTCATTTCTCTCTCCTTATAAAAGAATAAATTTTATATCAAGTGAATCTCACCAAGTCATGTCACTAAGGGGTCATTTGGTAGGGATTATTAGGAGAAATATCCATGTATTATGTATGGTATTATTTAATACTATGTTTGGTAGGAATTTTGGGCCTCTGAGATGTCCAGAGGATTCCTGGGCCTTGACGAATGGCCGGCCACCTTTTACGTTAGAAGAGCAAAAGGCTCAGTGCATAGCAGGATGAACCAATGTGAATGAGTGTAAGCTTCGTTGCCCGAACACGATTGGTGCTGACCACACTAGGTGCTACCGTGGTAGCAAGAGAGGCCAGGCGGTGACAATTGAGAGGTTGTCACTGAGCATTCCTAGTCACACGGGAAAAGAGGTCACACCTTACATGGTATTATAGGATATACAACTAATACCTTCCATTTGGTGGTATTAGTAATACATAGGATTTATCCATGTAAAGACAAATTCCACTCAAATCATTTTAATCATTTTGTTTATTTTCTTGATTTCATGGTTTATATTTATACTAGTACATATATTTAAATAAATTAGCGTACAAATTTTATTATTTAGAGAGAGTTGTTTGTTGCTAAATAAATCTAATACAAATCAATACAATATTTGAAATGTGAGTTGCTTAATAATTTCTAATTGAAAAGGCAAATATATCACCACATGACGTTTGTGATCTTTAACTGGATGTATTATTTGTTGATATACATGTGATCTTCTAATTATTTGTATTTTGAACAATTTATAAAATTGCATACATATTAAAACTACAACTTGCAATTTTTATGTGTAAACATAGATGTTTATTCGATTTTACTATCGTTTACCGTCTTTTTGGTTTTAAAAGTAGATGGTCTATCTTTTTTAAATTGAAAATTGATGTTTTGTAAGTGATCAATTTATTAAGATGACAATTATTTACCCTCAAATAATTCAAGTGATAAAATACTAAACATGACAACAAAATTGTTCTTCTCCTAGCTAGTTAGAAGGCAGCAAAAAAATAATATTGTCCGGTAGTTATCTACCTTGACCCAATTACATAAAGTAGAAATTCCCATAGTATTTAAGGGTATAATTGAAAAGAAGCTTTTTGTAGAGTTCTAATCCAAACACAAGATTATGTGGAAAACAATGATCCAAACACTTGATAAAAAAATAAATCCTACATTACTAATGCATGCAATACTAATCCTTGAATCACTAATCCCTGTGTTGTTAATCTTTGTACCAAATGACTCCTAAGGGTAAAGTGGAGATACTATAAATAATTTCCAAAAAAGAGATAGGTATTAATTATTTTTTGAATAGACTTAAAAGGGAAGTGTGTCACACAAAATGCGACCGGGGTACCTTTCTGGTAGTTGAACATAGCATTAATTAACTAACTGAAAAGGGTTCAGTAAAGGTTTTAAGGATGTAAAGTGATTGAGTGGGAAAGACTTGAATTGTATTGTTCTCTTTGAATTTAATGTTTTAAGTTAACTTTCAACTAGTAGCAAACCTAATGTTCACTTAATTTGTGCTTGCGATATCAATTGCAATAAATAAAAATCAATCATACACATCATTTCAGAATAGTGACTATTAAGTTACTAGAAGTCCAAAGAGAGATCAAGTTCAACAACAACCAGTTGTAACATCACCGACCTTTTGGAAAGGAGCTTGGAGCTAAAATCAAGTATAATAATCTTCCAGATGAATTCTTTTTTAGGATTCTATTCTGTATATAATAATATGTTCATATAAAGTTATAGGTAACTTACTCGGCTACCCTTATGCCAATAATATCAGAAAGGCAAGATGACATGTTATCCAACTTTCTACCTAACTGTTGGAATTCATAAAATGAAAAAAAAATACTTATGGCTGATGCATCGCGGTTTCACCCAAAACTTTGAATCATAGTTGTATATTTTAGGTGGGGGCGGGGGGTGAGTATTTGCAGTGGGTTGCAATATTATGACCAGTGTTCAGAACCAACACGTTGATGATCGAAAATCTAGAACCAGAGCTGAAGTTTTAAGTGGGTATACTTTCTGATATGTTTTGTCTAAAACTCATCTTCCGGTGAACTGTTGATCCTCCACTGAAGCAGATGGATGTTCATTTTCAGAGGGTTAAAAGATGTTTATCACAGTTTAAATTTCCATAGAAGATTTTATGGTTCAACAACCCTCATTATGAGTTCTTCAAATCTTCATGCAGATTGGAAGCCTTTCTAAGGCCTTGACTTTTGCTCGGCACGCCTGATTAATAATTATAATTTTGAAGCTTTCTGTACTCCACCAACTTAAAAGCTGGAGTTCTGCTGTAGGGATCTCATAGTAGTATGGTTTAAGCAATTTTCATGTGCTGCATGATGGTTTACCTTTTTTTTGTGTGTGTGGGGGGGGAGGGGAGGGGTTGTTCTATGCTTTCATTTTTTGCCAAAACTTTTGACTGGTAGAAATTTCTACTTGTGCAAAAACCATATGCGGTTGCCAATTGAATTTGCACGTGTATAAATAATATTGGAGTGATAAACTTGGTCTGGCAGAGAACAAGACCAGACCCAATCTGAATTCTGTGGCAGCTTTGTTACCTGAATACTTCTATAGGATTTTCAGTACCAACTATTGATTAGACTGATATGATTGGTAAACTTGAAGCTCATTAAAATATGCCTCCTGTGACAACAAACAAAATTTTTGCAAACTGACACAAGTTTGCAGGTGGTTTTAGCAGTGGAAGATAGAAAATTGCAAGGATAATAAGTATTGGCTGAAGGGAGGCTAGGAAGGGAATTTCTTTCAATTAGAGTGGGTGAATTGTTGATAGGTATCTTAACTGTTGTGTTTAGTTCCCTCTGGATAAGTCAGAGTTGCTGACAACTTGACATATTCCTAGATTTTAGTTTTTTTCATTCCATATCATCAAGATGGTTTTAAATCTGCCTCGCCTCAAATGATTAATATATTTTGATGTAACATGTGCTCATTTGTTAACCTTGTGATGGCTGTTTATTCTACAAGGTTATATATCCCATTAAAGTCATTGTTGTTCAGCCTTTTCAGCATTTCAGGACTTTGATTTTAAGCTCCCTTTTATGCAGGCCTTATGGGGATACAAATTTATTATGGAACTGGAAAGGCATGTCAAACTAGAAGGCATGACTATTGCTAAATTACAAATTCGTCTTCGAAAAATTTGGCTTCATGAAGTAAGTGAAGTTTATTAATGAGAACAACAGAATATCTGCTAAGTGGTTGCATTTTGTTCATAAATTTTATGGTTGGTGTTGGAATCATAAGCCCAAACAATTTGGTATATCATTTCAGTTACTTGTTCTGGCATGATAATACCTATGTGTATCTTTGAAATGCTTTAGCAAAATCCCTAGCTACTGTTGGCTAAGCATGTAAAAGTTAGCTAACTAGCTATTTAGTATGTATTTGCAAGATGAATCAGATAATTATCTTCTTTTGCTCTTCACATGCTAGATGGTCAGTGAAGTATAGGTTGATAAAATCAAATGGTACGTGATTATGAGTTTCTGCAATCTTTGAAGGTTTGATGTTTGCTTGAATGACTAAATCCTTCTTATGGGAGTGAATCCAAAGGTATCGGAGTTTTTTGGTTGGTGAAATGTTCCAGAAAATACTATTTCTAGGAAAACAACTTCTTCAAAAAATAATAGAAAAATGACCTCTTTGGTGAGAGTTGGGAAAACAAGTTCTATAAGTGACATTCAGTGCTAATTGTCTCTTCATCACCCTCCAACCCAACTTCTCTACCACCCTCGCCACCCCCATCCTAAACCTACCTGCCATATGGTTTTCCTAGATGATCCTGGGACAACATTTTTTGCTAATTACTCACCATACACTAGAAAATAAATAAGAAATCACTCATATTCCAAGGATTCTTTTTTTTTCATGGAAAACCTTTTTGTTTGTACCAAGCACCCGATACACTTACAGAGAAGGAGAAAATTCCAGGAGTAATCTCGAGGAATATGAACAACTAGTTCAGGGATTAAACCTGAGAATTCAGCCAAAGAGAAGAATATAGAGAGAAGAAAATAATCTTATTATCAATCAATCAATGAATGTCAATGATCTAATACAATCCCTTTATAGGCTCCTAGAGATTGCTAAAACAGTTAAAACCCAAAGCTACAGTAATAACAGAATTTAACCATCTAACAGTGCTAACTAACTTCTGGACTTGTTAACAGAATTTGCCACATCAGCGATTAGTTCTCCTTTTGCTAACTTGTATCAATACCCCTCCGTAAAGAACAGACTTGTCCTCAAGACTGAAAAGAGGGAAATCTATGCTTCAATTCAGAAAGATATTCCCAAGTTGCCTGATCAGCTTCCAAACCTAACCACTGGACAAGCACTTGATACACAACTTTGTTACCCTTCTTAACCAACCTCCTCTCAAGTATAGCTTCAGGTGTCGGGCAGTAGGGACTGGAAAGTTGTAGGACTGGAGGATGAGAAATGTCCCTAGGCACCTCATGGCATCTCCAGTTAATAACCTATCAAACTCAGCCTGATACTCCCTCACACTACTGGTTTGTTGTAAGTTCTTTAGGGCTTTCATGGGATCTTCAAACCCTCTCCGAACCTTTCATTCATTGCTAACACAAATTCAGTCCAAGATGGATCTAAAACCGAGTTTCTAGACCTAATATAGGACATGTGTCATGCCATAGCTTCACCTTCAAAGTGGATAGAAGCCACCTTCACCCTCTGCTCAAAAGGTATTCATCCATGGAGAAGAATTGATCAACTTTGTACAACCAATTCCTTAACTCACCTCCAGAAAAACGAGGGAATTCAAATCTAGAGTAACGATTGAAAAACGTACTATTGTAGTTAGGATCATTACCAGTATGCATATCATTGAATCGAGCTCTTTGCGGCGTTTCTCTAGTCTGCATATCATTGAATCGAACTCCTTGCGGCGTTTCTCCTAAACAATCTCGACCAGAATTAGATTATGCCCAAGCTGGATCCTTTTCTTTCCCCTTCTGATTCAAATATCCAATTGCTTCCCTGATTTCTAGCAATTCCTTATCAGCCTGTGCATTGCGATTGTTCATAATAGACATCCCTTCCATCAATTTCTGTAACTGGGTCTGAATCTGGTGAAACTTGTCCTCTGCTTCCTCTTGACTTTTGTTGCGCGTCATCAGATCAATGCCAAGGATTGCTGGCTCTGATACTAGTTGATACACTTACAGAGAAGGAACAAATTCCAGGAGTAATCTCGAGGAATATGAACAACTAGTTCAGGGATAAAACCCGAGAATTCAACCAAAGAGAAGAATATAGAGAGAAGAAAACGATCTTATTATCAATCAAGGAATGAATGTCAATGATCTAATACAATCCCTTTATAGGCTCCTAGAGATTGCTAAAACAGTTAAAACCCAAAGCTACAGTAATAACATAATTTAACCATCTAACAGTGCTAACTGTTCTAACTAACTTCTGGACTTGTTAACAAAATTTGCCACATCAGCAATTAGTTATCGATTAGTTCTCCTTTTGCTAACTCGTATCAGCACCCCTGATGTTATGTTTTATGTTATTAAATGGTTTCTGAAAGAAGTTTCATTGTACAATCTTATTATGTTTGCATACCTAAGTCGTTTTGTTATTTGATAACACCATAGAATGTATGTTATCTGTGCAGATGGATTTCCAGAACAGTACCTAGTCCTCGTATATAAACGAAAGTCATCAGAATTTTTTCAGAGGAAAAAAAGTATAGATTATACAAGTGTAAACAATTCCTACAATTGGCCAATTGACTTGATTTGTTCGTCAGTTAACTTTATGGTGATAAGTTCTGTAGCATATATTGCTTTGTATTTATATTAGTCGGTTTATGAAGAGGCTATTGTTGGTGTTAAAGAGGTCTATTTTGAATATTTAGTGTCCAATAATTAGTACTATTTCCTTTCTAATTCATTAAGGAATGTCTCGTACTACACATTATACCTCCAAAAAGAAAATAGTTATGAGAATGAAATAGTTTAGTACATTATAACTTTAAACTTTATATAAAATGAAATATACTGACATACACAATGCATTTAGAACAAAAATGAATCTCCTTATGTAATGATGACTGATAATTAAAATTGAGTATCAAAATTAATGTTTCTCCTATAATTAGACCATAGTGTATGTGTTGATGAATGTGTAAGCAATAACAGAGAGTAAAACAACATATAACACTTTCTTGTCAATAAGAAGTTGACCACTTTTATATTCTTCTTCTGCAATTGTCTCTAATTTTGGAGCATTTGAAAGCCTTCGAGGACAAATAAATCGTGCTGGTGCAATTTCTATAACATTATGAATATATCCCCTTGCCATGCAGTATTTTTCCCCCTTTTTTTTCCTTTTTTTTTTTTTGTGGGACTGAAAACTTGTAGGCAAAAAAAGGTTTCTGCTTTTGCTTGATTTTATTGTCAAGAATTTGAGATTTGATGCTCATTTATATAGTAGGTTGATTCAGTATGTAAATGTAGGGTTGAGAATTATTTCTTATTAGCGATAAACCGAGAAAATAGATACTACTCGTTTTATTGATGAATTAATGGTCTCTGTATTATTTTGAATACTGACCCATAAAAATAAATTCACACCATAAAACCATGGTCAAATGTTGTTTGGACTTTTTTTGGTTGAGTGTCTCATTAGTCATTAATATTCTTCGTTCCCCTTAACAATTATGCTAAAATCTAGGTTACTGCACCTCAATTTTTTATTACTCTGTTCGTTTGTATTTATTTGTCCACTTTATATTTCATCCGTTCATTTAAAAATAATAATTAATATAGATAGTCAAATTAATTGATGTATAATCTTAGGTCTTAAAATATAATTTGGATAATAATTAATTACTTGATATATTAAGAGGAAAAATATATTTTTAGAATAAAAAATTAAAAATGAATCTATATATATATATAAAATAATAATACGGAAGAGCCTAAAATATCCTTGAACTATTGGAAACGGTACAAAATTACCCACCACCCACCTATTGGCTCCCAAATACCCTTGTCATTCATCTTTGAGTCCAATATTGACTACTTTTATAACAGATTATCATTTAAATAATTTTTTTAAATACGTAATGACCATCTATGGGATACAATTTAATTACTTAAATTAATTTATAAACTCACCCATTATTAATTATACCCAATCCAAATTAATTAATTACACCCGTCCCACCCGCCGATTAAAACAAATACACTCTTCATTCCAAACATTTTACTTCCTCTTCCAACCTTCTTCCCCAATATATTCGCTTACAATCTCGAAAAACACTACCTAAATTGATTAGTATTTTTCGAGATTGTAAGCGAATATATTGGGGAAGAAGGTTGGAAGAGGAAGCGAAATGTTGGGAATGAAGGGTGTTTCACTGTTTTATTTTAATCGGTGGGGTAAATGTAATTTGGGGCGGGTGTAGTTAATTTGGGTTGGATATAGTTAACTTGAGTCGGATGTAGTCAATTTGAGTTGGGTATATTTGGTAATTGGGTGAGTTTGTAAATTAATTTAAGTAATTAAATTGTAACCAATATATAGATGATAGTCACGTATTTGAAAAAAATATATTTAAATGATAATCCACTATAAAAGTGATCTATATTGGACCCAAAGGGGGATGAAAGGGTATTTGGGAACCAATATGTGGATGAAAGGGATATTTGGAAGCCAATAGATGGATGAAGGGTAGTTTTGTACCATTTCCAATAGTTTGAGGATATTTTAGATCCTTTTCCATAGATAATATAAAGTCAAATGTAGACAAGATGATATGAGACCTCTCTAAGGCCACCATTTAGGGGCGTATCTAGAGGGGGTGACGTGGGTTCACGTGAATCTATGCTCCCCTCTCTAGATCATATATAGTAATGTTATATTTTTGTAAAAAATATTTAAATATACTTTCTCAAAAAAAAAAATTAAATATAGGTGTGTTAACCCACATTCAAAGTATCATATAATAATATCATGATGATTGGGTGCACCTCTCTAAGTGAGGATAGATATTTAAATCTTATATCTATCTTGTCTTTTTGAGTGACACCTCTCCAAGTGGTTATCTGTTACACTTCTGGCGTTTCAATTAAATTTTGTTTTGTTTTTTTTTCCTTTAAGCTTTCAAAATATCTAAGTGTGTTACATTGAAAATTCCTACAAAATTAGTACTGTAAAATTTTTATTTAATTAAATCAAATGTGTATATTAAAATTTAAAACTAGTAGTATTATATATTTTGGACCTATAACTTTTAAAATTTAATGGTTCATATTAAGAACCTAAAAGTCAAACCGATCAAATTTATATTTAAGACTGTATTTTTTCGTAATCGTGCACCCATCTTGTCGAAATCATGGATACGCCTTTCCGACACCATTTATATTTATCTTTATTGACATTTTTCTTTATTTCCCCCTGTTTTCTTAATTAAAGAAGAATAATTGAATGTAATTAAGAAAGCAAAATACATGATTGGAATTTGGAGTGACTTCTCAATTCTTCATTAATAAATATAATAATATAATAACTTATACACAATAATTAGTATGATTATTAAAAAAATTACAATGCATTCATCTTTTTATTCAATTTTTTGACATTTGTCTTAATTTTTTCTATGTATAATTTATTAGAAAATCTAAAACTATCTTTTGATATTTATTTAAGCAACAGAGGTTGATATTCTTTTTCATGAAATAGTTTCCACGTAACTATAGACATTAAACACTATTTTATTCCTCCTTTATTTCCTTTATTATAGGTCTTAAATTACAGCTCATTTATTTCATTTTTACTCTTAATAATATTCATAACCCATACCATACTTTTCATATTCAAAACTCCTAAATATTTAATTTAAAATTTAAAACACCTTAAGGTATTCCTTCATTTTATCTATATAAATTCATATTTTTTGTTTCACAAGTCTCCATCAAAGATCCTTCTATTATTTTATGTTTGAAGTAGTAATATATATATATTTCATGTAATTTTCATGTTTTAATCTTGAAGAAGAAGACTCTTCCACAGAGGTCGGCTTGTGTAATGAATATCGATAACGATAAGGGTTCGAAGAATTATGAATTGATGAATTGATTTATTGAATTCTTATTTTTTTTATAATGGAAGTTGTAAAAATGATGCTTGTATTGTATTACTTTCTCCTTTTTTTTTTGTATGTTTTCTTGATACCTTTTTAGCTTGATTTTTTCACGACCCAAAAATAGACGTGATAACACTCGTTTTATCCCACCAAGACAAGTCAGCATAAAACCCAACTAATACGGTGAATGCAGAAGTAAAACAAGAAAAAAGGACTAACACCATCTAATAATGCGGAAGTCATAATAAACTCAAAATAAAACCCCAAAATCGGGTCACATGTACAACCCTCCAAAGTATTACAATTTATTCGAAAGAAATATACAAGTCTCAAATGACATTGTTTTTAGAATAGAACAAGATCATAAATAGGAGTAAGAAAGTCCGCTGAGATGACAAACAACTACCTCACAAATCTCAACAGGAAGTCTCGGGAAAGAAGAGAATAGAAAGTATCACGAAGATCCGGGCTCGTAACCTACAAAAATGTTGGAGCAAGGGGTGAGTACCAAACCACACGGTACTCAACAAGTAAACTTCTAAACACAAGCTAAGAGAATATAATACGGGTACTCCTTACACCCCAACCAAACCTCCACAACTACAACCTGCATAAAAACCAATCCAATCTAACAGTTCACAATTTGCATTGCCCACAACTCAACAACAACAATCTAACAATTACATATCCTCAACAACAACAATCTAACAATTACATATCCTCAACAATAAGCTTAGTATTCATCAATTACAAGTTCCACAGAAGGTACTCACAAGATCAGCAACACACAAGATCAAGTTCACCAATGATAAAGATGTGCAAGATAATGAAATGCAATGTCAAGTATATAGTGATGCATGTCTTACCTAACGATACACACCCACTGTCTCTCAGTCCGAGACCCATGGGGGACATATCTGTCCATGCATCCATCGCGGCGTGTGACACGACCCTCAATAATAAAATCCGTAGCGGCGTGCAACACGTCCCTCGATAATAGAATCTTTCGCAGTGTGCGTCACGTCCCTAAAAATATAGTATCTGTCGTGGTGCGCGACACGTCCCTCGAAATGGTACATCCTCTTTATTTTTTTATTCTTCCTCAATTCACATAAAACTTGTCATGACAACCATCTCTTAGAATCAATGCAAATGACATGTTCACACAAATAATGCGGAGATGACCATTTTCATAACAATGCACAATTCACAACAACACAATTGTGATACAACATCAACAATGAATCGATAAGCCTTTCAAACCATTCTTAACACATCACTCACCAATAATTAATCACATTGCCTTTTGTTACCCCTTTTTCATCATTAGAATTATTCAATATGGACAAGTCACCCATCACCAAGTCCCATTACTTTCCAACACATACCACAAAGAAATACACGATTCTATAGACTTAACAAGGGTTTAGAAATCCATTTGCCTCGAACAATCGAACAATTATTCTGGGACTTGAGTCTTCTCTTTTCGGTGAACTTCCAAACGAATGCAATCTATTCACATAATAATAACAATAAGATTTTGAAACTAACAACACCCATATTACTATATGTCTAGCCTAGACCCAAAAACTTACTCAAATCTATAATCAAGTTCCTAATCTTGGCGCCAATTAATATGTCAACTCTCATATTTCTCAAATTCAAGCCTAGGGTTAGGTCTTAATTGCTCCAACTATCACAACTGTAATAGACTTCATGTAATATAATACACTGAATATTTAATTATCTATCTCAATATATCATAACCTAATTTATAACATGATAATAATAAGGAAATTAACCATTAACTAAAACCAAATCTAAAAACCTCCAAAATACATATGCATTTTTGTCTCTTCTGTTACTTTAACCAAAAAGGACCCTAATCATCACTTACCATCAATTCCTTACTACAACCACTTAACCCATCAATTTATATCACCCATGTTGCCTCTTTTCCAATCCAAATTCACGTGCAGTGAATACTACACCCATAAT
Source organism: Solanum chiquidenum (assembly GCA_029582725.1). Lineage (NCBI taxonomy): Eukaryota > Viridiplantae > Streptophyta > Magnoliopsida > Solanales > Solanaceae > Solanum > Solanum chiquidenum. Next base: position 27,538 of record JAJOOS010005915.1, on the reverse strand, counting down.
CATCTAAGCTTCCTCCAATGGGCTCTAACTGTCACGTCCCAAGTCTACACCCTGGACGTGACCGACACTCAAGAACCATTATTGGTCCCCCAAGCGAACCCTCATCCTGGCTGACTACAAGCGGAAGACTAACTTAAGCATACAAAAGCTTAAAAGTTGAATTAAGTTCAATAAACTCAACTTTAAAATAATCTGAACAATACTCAATAGTTAACTCAGAGTTTGTAAAAACAACTCAAAGAAGATACATACTGAAAACTACTCAAATTTGTCTATCTATGAAGCGTCTACTATTACAGAAGGATATCGGGACGACTCACGACATCTCAAAACTACTAAATGTAAGATAAAGGTGAAGTCCTCCGGAATATAAGAAGGCTCACCAAAGCTAACTGGAACATCCCATGAACTCAACGAAATGCATGTTGATGATCCTGAATACCTATATCTGCATCATGAAAATATGCAGGCCAAATGGCTAAGTACATGGAATGTACGAGCATGTAAGGGGAATTCTAAAGTATAAACATAAGCTTGAACTGGTGGAAAATAAACATATCTACCTCTTCTCAACTCACTCAACTAAACACAACTCAACTAAAAAAAACATAGTTCAACTCAACTCAGAGAAAATAGGGCTCAACTCAATGATAAGATATCCAACTCAGTGAAAGAAGGCTCAACTCAATAATAAGATATTCAACTCAGTGAAATAAGGCTCAACTGAATAATAAGATACTCAACTCTGGGTACTCAACTCTGGATACTAAACTCAATATAAAGCAACAATACATATGCAATATATGGAAAGCTTTTAAAACATATCGGTGTTCAATACTACTCCCAAAATATAATTAGCTCATTATGTTTTGAAGAAAATATTTCCTCTTTCTGTGGTTTGAGATTATTACTCAAAAATCTTTCTCTTAAAAGATATGGTACTCTAACTGCTCAAAACTCTTTTGGAAATCTCAGTTTCCTCTCATCTTAAATGTAACAACATTTACTCTTGGAAATACTTAGTTCCCATATATAATTTAAAAGAAAATGAACTTATCTCTACTCTTCCTCAACTCAGTGCTCAAGTCTTTAACATAAGTTTTAAAACAAATTGTAAAAAGACTTCTTAAAATAGGGTTCATGTCGAATGTGGACGTGAACGACTCAATTCAAGGTTTTCAAAAACCATGCATGGAATTCAATACTTGGAACTCAACAACTCCAGAGCTGAAGGAGTCAATGATACTACTCATCTCAAGAATGCTCAACTCTGTGGGTTCATGCGGAATTATGGGGATGAACAACTCAACTCAAGGACTTCATGGGTAACATGTAATAGTTCCATGATTAGGAATATAATCTCAAAAGGGTTAGGAGCTCAATACTTAAGACTTAGAACTTGAAGATACTACTCCTCTCAAGGATACTCAACTTATGGAGTTCATGCAGAATTTATGGGCATGAACGACTCGACTGAAGGGTCTACATAATAATATGGAACTCATGTATATGACTCTTCTCATTCTCATACTTACTTCCTCAAAACTTAGCTCAAATCGATTGTTGATCTCAACGGATTCATAATTGAACTGAAACACTTTCTTGAACTCTACTCTTAACTCTCTCTTGAATTTGAATTATGGATTCAGCAGTTGTGATTAATGATTTGAAGGATCTCGTGATGATAATGTAGACTTATGAATAAATTCTCCTTATTCACATACTCACTTACTCGAGTCTTGAAACAAGTTATTAGAAAGTGTAGAAGACTACTAAAAAGACTCAAAGGGACTTTCTCAAAATACTTGAAAGAACTCTCAAGACTTGACTCTTAACTTTACCTTGAATTTTAATTATGGATTCAAGGGTTATGATTTGTGATAAGAAGGATATCATGATGATTAAATGAGTTTTAGATAGTTAATCATAAGAACGGTCAAAAAAACATTGTATGGGAGCAAGTCCGCGAATAATATTTGGTCGCGAAATATTTTTTGAAATAGTGGAGTCCGCGTTCTCTCCGCGATGCGGATAGGGAAGTTTCACTCTGAACGAACAGGTTCGCAACGCAGACCTGGTACTTTATTTTCTGCGCGATCTTTTCTTACTCGTTTTCTAACCTCAATTCGCCTAGAATAGAATGGTTTCTTTTCCAAACACTTAGATTCGAATACTCAACTTATGTACACGATAATCTACTCCAAACCACCCTCAATTTACTAACTTTTATCTAAAGAATTCATCAAACACATCCTAATTCAAGAACAAAAAAAATACTTTCAAGAACTCAAATTCTTCAACTTCAAGAACGAAACTTCGTTGAAAATAACATGATTGGCGTGTGAGTGAATGAACCCAACACTGTGAGAAACTCACATACCTCTTAGGGATCAAACCCATGGCAAAAATACGCAACAAAAATCAAGAATCCCGACGAACGCTTTGATCCTTTCCTCTTTTGTCTTCTTTTCTCTTCTTGAACTCTCAACTAAAACCCTAAGCGTAAATTAGAATTATAAAACTAAACTAAACCAGTTTAGACCCCTAAAACCTTACTAAAACCAAATTAAATCTACTTGGGTAAGGAAAAGATCAAAATACCCCTCACTATTTTTGGGTAACTTTCCCTAACTGGACAACCTGACTTCAAAAGGGCATATATCACTCATCCGAGCTCAAAACTTATCAAACTTGGTGGCTTTACAAAAAGATAATTCAAAGACCTTTCATTTGATATTTTATGGGCCACCTAACTTGTCACGCCCCAAACTCAAGAGGCGCAACTGGCTCCTAATGCCAAAACTCAGGCCCGACCCGACCCTGTTGAACCATTTACTACTAGCGCATGGCAGCCACACACAATCAAGAAAACAAACAAGTATATCTCGGCATAAAACTAAGCCATCGGACGGCAAGGCCCCTATCAACAGATCTATAAAAGAAATAGCTACTCCAAAGAGTTCATATAAAGAAATAGTCAACTAGCACAAAAGTCCTGATTGGGCCGTCGAGGCAACCATGATCTCTATACCAAAACCGAAAGCAGGTATATATCAAGACAATACATCAAACAACTCACAAGCTTCAGCAAACCAACAAACTAGGCTAGCATGGCCATAACGTAGCTATACACCCCACACACTAGTCTGCAAGCCTCTAAGAGTAGTAAAGAATGGAGGGACAGGCCCAGCCTACCCATAAAAACATATATAACAAAAGCTAACAAACCTCCCAACTCTGGCAGCTCTGGAGGAAAGGGGCTAACCAACCGGATAGAAGTCAATCATGTTGCTGAGGAGGTCTACTGGGTCATCTGTTAGGACCTGCATGCATAAATGCATCACCCCCCCGGCAATGGGGCGTCAATACGAAATAATGTACAAAGTACGAAAGGTTATTAGACTGAATAAGCAAGTATCATAATATACCAAAATCAATCAGGTAAGTAAATCAAAATTTAGATAAGCATGCTAACCCACTACTGAATCTAAAAATACAAAAATGATCAAACAACAACCTAACCAACCCCCTATAAGCTCGGCAGGTACAAATAACATACCACTTACCTAGGCCCCATAAGCCCAAAAGGTGCCAAATCAATCTACATACCCATATCGGTAGCCCCTTGTCTTTGTAAGAAGTCACATAGGCCTTTTTGGAATAATATAGCCCCGTACGCAGCGCATAGCCCTCTTAGGCAACATCATAGCTTTGTGGGCTGCACATAGCCCTTTTTTGCATCAACATAGCCCTGTAGGCAACACATAGCCCTCTTTGGCGTCAAAATATCCCCGTAGGCAATACATAACACTCTTTGGCATCAATATTGCCCCGTGGGCAACACATAACCCTCTTAGGCAATAACATAATCCTATTAGACAACATTATTTCCCTCATAGGAAGTTCATAGCTCAACAACTAACCACAATAGCCCCAAGGGCGACAACAAACAATTGAATAGGCTAAAGGCGAGCAATTTAGCTATAAATAATATATATGAATAGTCTCCAAGTCGTTCCTAACTTAGGGTTGTTCTTAACAGATTATGAGTCCCTAAAATGAGGGTTTGTAACCACTCAATCAGCCAACCACTCACAATTACATCTACAAGATCAGCAACATTAACTACCCTATTATATCACTCCCAAGCTCTAAGGAAACATGCCGAACGAAGGGAATAGCCTTAACATACCTTTTCCTTTATAATTTATGCTGAACTGTCCATACCACTACAACACTAAAAAAAAGTAAAATCAATCAGTAATTAAGGACAAGAATTACTATGACAATTCGACAATCGATACAGATTCCTATCGTAAATTACTATCCAGGACCTAAGGTATCCATAAACTAATAAAAGATGGTTCCTACCTTTGTTTACACACCCAGAACACTTGAATATAATCAAACCACTGGGAAAAAAACCCTCCTGCCACAACCTCCACGGAGCTACACCGCTCAATTCACCATGAAAACTATACCAAAATGATGAGCTCGCGACGTAGGGAAATTTTTGATAAGGAGCAAAGAAGAGATCATGCACACACAAGGATGATTTGAGGATTAATTCTCTGATTTTTGTGGGTTTATTATGAGCTGGAATAAAGAAATGTGAAGAAGATGCTATCTTACAAGGTTCCACGGACCTAGGGGACCCACCTCACGTGCCTGCTTCCACAGTGTTGTGAATATCTCTCTATGCTGAAGTCGTATGAACAAACAGTTTGATGCGTTGGAAACTAGACTCATATACCTTCAATTTGATGAGTCGTGGGCCCCATAACTCTTTATAGATTGGGAGAAAACCTCCGAGACATTTGAACCAAATTTCAGAGATATCTTTAAAAAGGAACTTACGATATCTTTCGCCAACTTTTATTTTGTGACTTACCTAACTTCAAAACTTGAGATACAACCCTTGAACACTTAAAATATGACATACCACATCATTCTTAATTTATTACTCACCCTCTTTGTCTTTCCATGAAGGTACAAGTTAATTTAGATATTTTGAAAAGTCGGGGTGTTACATCCTTCCCCCCTTAGAAACATTTGTCCTCGAATGAGAAATTTGAGTCACGCGGTTATGTCCTTAGGAGTTGCAAAAATTTAGGCAGAATATCCTTTGTAAATGTGACTATCTAGGAACCTGAAACGCAAAAATTCTAACCTAGGCGTCTCACAGGACGACATAAATAGCTAAGCACTATAGCTCCGCAATAACAGTGTGAGCAAAATACAACGACAACCATAATAATAAGCAATAATATAAAAAATTAGATAGGTATCTTACCTCACTGCATTAATATAAATTGATATGCCATCACACTGGGATACGAAACAAGTGAGGATATTTGGACCTCATACTATCCTCAGCTTTCCAGGTCACCTCTTCTCTATTCTTATTTCTCCATAATACTTTATCCGAAACCACCTCTTTGGTCCTCAATTTATGGACATGTCGATCTAATATGGCAACTGGAGTTCCTCGTAGGACAACTCCTCTGTGATCTAAACATCCTCAACTGGGACAACCCGAGAAGGGTCTCCTACAAACTTCCTTAGCATCGATACATGGAAAACTGGATGAACAGATTCTAGCCCCGATGGCAATTCTAACTCATAAGCCATTCGTCCTACCCTCCGAAGGATCCGGTATAGCCCGATGAATCTTGTACTAAGCTTGACTTTCTTGCCAAATCTCATAACACCTTTCATAGGCGAGATTTTTAAGAATACCCAGTCATCGACACAGAACTCTAAGTCCTTTCGTTGCACATTTGAGTATGACTTTTGTCGGCTTTGAGCTGTTAGCAACCTCTCCCGAATGAGCTTAAGTTGCTCCATTGTCTGCTGCACTAAGTCAGGTCCAATCACCTACCTCGAACCATCAAATGGGGGATCTACATTTTCATCCATACAAAGCCTCATAAGGTGCCATCCCGATGCTGGAATGATAACTATTATTATATGTGAACTCAATAAGAGGTAAGTGGTCATCCCAACTCCTATTAAAGTCCAGCATGCATGCCCGTAGCATGTCCTTAAGTGTTAAAATGGTGTGTTCAGCTTGGCCATCTGTCTGAGGGTGAAAGGCGGTACTGAGATTAACTTGCGTCCCTAATCCTTTCTGGAAAGACTTCCAAAAGTTAGCGGTAAATTATGCTCCTCTATCTGAGATAATAGATATAGGGACGTCGTGCAACCTAACAATCTCTCGATGTAAAGCCATGCATAATCTTCAGTTGTGAAAGTAGTCTTGACTGGTAAGAAGTGGGCTAATTTTGTTAGTCCATCAACAATTACCCAAATAGAGTCAAACTGTAATAAAATTCATATTAATTGCTTCCCACTTCCACAAAGAAATGGCTATCTCCTGGACTAGCCCAGTGGGCTTTTGGTGCTCAACCTTCACCTGTTGGCAGTTAGGACACTATGCCACAAACTCAACAACGTCCTTCTTCATCCCATGCCACCAATAGATCTCGTTAATATCATCGTACATCTTCATTGAACCAGGGTGAATAGAATAATGGGTATGATGTGCCTCTTCCATAATCTGATGTCGAAGCCCTGCAACATCCAAAACACACAATCGACCGCTATATATGAGGACTCCATCTCCTGCTATACCAAATGCTAAAGACTGTTGATCCTAAGCCTTGGATTTGAGCTGCTCTAAGCTAGGATCCTCCTGTTGTTGTGCTTTTACCTCCACAACTAGAGATGATACAGATGTGTCTTGAATTGTGACCTTACTATCGTCTGCCTCTAACAATCTGACTCCCAAGCTAGCTAACTGATGAATCTCTCGCGCTAGATCATGCTTCTCAACGCCTAAATAGGATAAAATACCCATAGATCTTCAACTGAGGGCATCGGCTACCACATTCGCCTTTCCTGGATGATATAAAGTATCCACGTCGTAGTCTTTCGGTAACTCAAGCCATCGATGCTGTCGCAGATTTAACTTCTTTTGTCTAAAGATCTATTGAAGGCTTTTATGATCTGTGAAGATGTCAACATGAACGCCATACAAATAGTGTCTACAGATTTTTAACGCATGCACAACTGCAGCCAACTCTAAATCGTGAGTTGGATAGTTCTTTTCATGCTTCCTCAACTGCCTTGTAGCATATGCGATAACTTTACCATGTTGCATTAGAACACATCCCAACCCAACACCAGAAGAATCGCAGTACATTGCATAGCCCTCTGAACCCTCTAGCAATGCTAGAACTGGTGTTGATGTTAACCTATCCTTCAACTCCTGGAAACTATGCTCGCATGCCTCAGTCTACTGGAACTTAGCTGCTTTTTGAGTCAGCCTCGTTAATGGAGCTGAAAGTGAAGAAAACCCCTCTACAAACCTTCTGTAGTACCCAGCTAATCCTAAGAAACTACGAACCTCAGTCGGAGTCAAGGGACTAGGCCAAGATTTATGGCCTCAATCTTTTGTGTATCAACTGTAATGCCTGCATATGATACAATATGGCCTATTAAAGCCACATAGCTCAACCAGAACTCACACTTAGAGAACTTTGCATAAAGTTCCTGCTCTCGAAGAACCTGAAGTAATGCTTGCAAATAATCTGCATGCTCAGCTTTGAATGTGAATAGACCAAAATATCATCAATAAATACAATCACAAAAGTATCTAGATACGGCCTGAATATGCTATTTTTTTAGGTCCATAAACACTGTCGGGGCATTGGTCAATCCAAAAGACAACCAAAAACTCAAAATGCCCATATCTAGTTCTAAATGTTGTCTTCGGAATATCTTTCTCCCGAACTCGTATATGATGGTACCGTGATCTCAAATCAATCTTCGAGAAGTACTTAGCACCTTGTAGTTGATCAAATAAGTCATCGATCCTCGGAAGGGGATACCTATTCTTTATAGTAGCCTTGTTCAGCTGTCGATAATCGAAACACATCCTCAGCGAGCCATCTTTTTTTCTCACAAATAATACTGGTGCACCCCATGGTGAAACACTGGGTCTGATAAAGCCTTTATCAAGCAAATCTTTCAGTTGATCCTTCAACTCCTTCAGCTCAGCAAGAGCCATTCTATAAGGAGGGATAGATATGGGTTGTGTACTTGGTAGCATATGGATAGCAAAATCAATTTCCTATTCTAGAGGGATACTTGGAAGCTCATTTGGAAATACATCTAGAAACTCATTAACTACCGGAATAGACTGAAGGGTCGATGGTTCTGCATCTATATCATGAACACGAACAAGATGATAAATACAACCCTTAGTAATAATCCTCTTAGACTTAAGATAGGAAATAAACCTCCCTTTCGGTGTTGATGTATCACCTTTCCATTCCCAAACTGCCTCTCTTAGAAAGTGGAATCTAACAATCTTTGTCCAACACTCAATATTAGCATAACAAGACGCTAACCAGTCCATACCCATAATGACGTCGAAATTGACCATCTCTAACTCTACCAGGTCTACAGAGGTCTGACGATCGATAATTTCTACCTTGCAACCTCGATAGACTCTCCTGGCAATAATAGACTCACCAACTGGTGTAGATATAATAAGGGGTCGATATAATGACTCTGCTACTATACATAACTTTCCCGCAATAAATGGGGTAGCATAAGACAAAGTAGATTTAGGATCTATCAAAGCATAAACACAATGGGAGCAAACAATTAATGCACATGTCACAACATTTGGTGCTAACTCTAAGTCTTGTCGGCTGGCTAGTGAATATGTACGGTTTTGGCAACTACCAGAACTAGATGCTCCCTCTCTACCTCCGCCTCTGCCTCTACCTGCTAAAGTCTGGGGTCCACGCCCTTAGACTGTGATGATGAAGATGAACCTACTACTGACCCGGTCGACTGACCTATACCACCCTGACCTATGGTCGGGTAGTTCCTCCACCCATGCCCCTCCTGTCCACAAGAATAACAACTTGTGGAACCCTTCTTGCACCTCCCAAAATGCATCCTAACGCAAGTAGTACAACACTGCGGTGCTGTCCTAGCCTGGCCTGAACCCCTCTACTTCTGAGAGTCTGATGATGTGAACCTTCACCTGGGCCTGACTGTCCTTGACGATCAAATCTACTACCCTAGAACAGTTGTAGTAGAGGTCTAGGTGGCCTACTACAATATAGGGGTCTGGGACCACCCTGAAAATCTCCCTGTGAACCAGCGGGCCTAGCCCTCTTCTGTCTCTTTCTCTCGACCCTCTCACTCATATATTGTAGATGTCGATGATCCTCTATGCCTTGTGCAAAGGCCTGAATTCGTGAGATATCCATATTATCATTTAGTGCAGTGGTAAAACAAGTGTCGATATAGTCTGACTCAAGCCCTCCCACAAATATTTGCACCCTGTCATGCATCATATCAACAAATGATGGTGCATATCTACCCAATGAATCAAATCTCAACCCGTACTCTTGGACACTCATGCTGCCCTGTCGGAGGTTCAGAAATTGGTACACCCAGCCATCCCTAATCTCTTGAGGCAAATAGTGATCTATGAAAGCTTCTGCAAAGCTATCCCACGTGGGTAGAGATGCATCTTTTCCCCTAGATCTCTCCCAACTTTCGTACCACAATACTACAACATCACGCAATTGAAATGCTGCTAACTCAACTGACTCTGTCGATGAGGCATGCATGACTATGAAGATCCTGTGAAGCTGATCAACAAAGTGTTGAGGGTCTTCTCTCCGATCTGTTCTTGTAAAATGTGGAGGATTCAAGCAATAAATTCACGAACTCTCAAACTTTCGGGACCTTCAGAAGGTCCGACAACATCTGGCGCAACTAGAAGGTGCTGTGCAGATACTAACTGTGCTAACATACATACTTCATTCTTGAAATCCTGGTCAGATGGAATAAGAGGAACTAGATGTGGTACTGCTGGTGGAGTTGGGGTCCTGTAGCCCTCGGAGGCTCCTAAAGCGGTGGAGAAGCTATAGGGGGCTGAAAAATGTTTCCTCCTGGGTCTCACAATGGGCTACCTCTACATGTGGTACCTTACCAGTACCCTCGCCTGCAGTTGTATCTAGCCCCTGGCTAGCTATGGTCTGTCTGGTGTCAGCCATCTCTATCTGCATATAAATATCAATTATAAGCCAGAAACCTCAACCCTTAAGACACCGCTCTGTAGCACGAGGTGAACAAAAGAAGGATAGTCATTCTAACATGCCCGGTAGATTCTTGTTTATCAAATGTGGTGCACAACACATTTATAAACAACACTCTACTACACACGACTTGCAGACTCCCTAGGATACGACGTTGCTCTGATACCAAGTTTGTTGCCCCCCAAACTCAAGGGGAGCAACTGGCTCCTAATGCCAAAATTCATGCCCAAGTGGACCCTGCTGAACCATTTGCTACTAGCGCATGACAGCCACACACAATAAAGAAAATAAACAAGTATATCTCGACTTAAAACTAAACCATTGACCGGCAAGGCCCCTGTTAACAGATCTATAAAAGAAACAACTACTCCCAACAGTTCATATAAAGAAATAGCCAACTAGCATAGAAGTCCTGATTGGGCCGTCGAGGCCACCATGATCTCTATACCCAAACTGAAAGCAAGTGTATATCAAGACAATACATCAAACAACTCACAAGCTTCAGCAAACCAACAAACTAGGCCAACATGGCCATAACGTAGCTATACACCCCACACACTAGTCTACAAGCCTCTAAGAGTAGTAAAGATTGGAGGGACAGGCCCAGCCTACCCATAAAAACATATATAACAAAAGCTAACAAACCTCCCAACTCTGGCAGCTCCGGAGAAAAGGGGCTAGCCAACCGAATAGAAGTCAATCTTACTGCTGATGAGGTCTACTGGGTCGTCTGTCGGGACCGGAATGCATGAATGCAGCACCCCTCAGGCAATGGGGGGTGAATACAAAATAATGTACCAAGTATGAAAAGCTATAGACTGAATGAGCAAGTATCATAATATACCATAAGCAATTATGTAAGGAAATCAAAATTTAGATAAGCATGCTAACCCACTACTGAATCTAAAAATACAAAAATGATCAAGCAACAACCTAACCAACCCTCTATAAGATCGGCAGGTACAAATAACATACCATCTACATAGGCCCCCATAAGCCTAGAAGGTGCCAAATCAATCTACATACCCCTTTCGGTAGCCCCTTGTCTTTGTAAGAAGTCACATAGCCCATTTTGGCAATGATATAGCCCTGTACGCAGTGCATAGCCCTCTTAGGAAACATCATAGCTTTAGGGGCTACACATAGCCCTTTTTTGCATCAACATAGCCCTGTAGGCAACACATAGCCCTTTTTGACGTAAAAAAAACTCCGTAGGCAACACATAACACTCTTTGGCATCAATATTGCCTCGTGGGTAACACATAGCCCTCTTAGGCAATAACATAGTCCTATTAGACAACATCATAGCCCCCATAGGAATTTCATAGCTCAACAACTAACCACAATAGCCCCAAGGGCGACAACAAACAATTGAATAGGCTAAAGGCGAGCAATTTAGATGTAAACAATATATATGAATAGTCTCCAAGTCGTTCCTAACTTTGGGTCATTCTTAACAGATTATGAGTCCCTAAAATGAGGGTTTATAACCACTCAATCAGCCAACCACTCACAATTACATCTACAAGATCACCAACATTAACTACCCTATTATATCACTCCCAAGCTCTAAGGAAACATGTCGAACGAAGGGAATAGCCTTATCATGCCTTTTCCTTTTTAATTTATGCTGAAAATACCTCTGTTTGCACCACTACAACACTAAAAAAAGTAGAATCAATCAGTAATTAAGGATAAGAATTACTACGACAATTCGACAATCGATACGGATTCCTATCATAAATTACTATCCAGGACCTAAGGTATCCATAAACTGATAAAAGTTGGTTCCTACCTTTCTTTACATGCTCAGAACACTTGAATAAAATTAAACCACTGGAAAAAAAACCTGCTGCCACAACCTCCACGGAGCTACACCGCTCAATTCACCATGAAAACTATACCAAAATGACAACTCGCGACGTAGGGCAATTTTAGATAAGGAGCAAAGAAGAGATCATGGACACACAAGAATGATTTGAGGAGTAATTCTCTGATTTTTGTGGGTTTCTTACGAGCTGGAATAAAGAAAAATGAAGAAGATGCTATCTTATAAGGTTCCATCGACCTAGGGGACCCACCTCACGTGCCTGCTTGTGCAGTCTTGCAAAAATGTGAATATCTCTCTATTCTAAAGTCGTATTAATAAATGATGTGTTGGAAACTAGACTCGTAGACCTTTGATTTGATGGGTCATGGACCCCATAACTCTTTATAGATTGGGAGAAAACCTCCGAGACATTTGAACCAAATTTCAGAGAAATCTTTAAAAAGGAACTTACGATAACTTTCGCCCACTTTTATTTTGTGACTTACCTAACTTCAAAACCTGAGACACAACCCTTGAAAAATTAAAATATGACATACCATATCATTCTTAATTTATTACTCACCCTCTTTGTCTTTCCACGAAGGTAGGAGTTAATTTAGACGTTCCAAAAAGTCGGGGTGTTACATAACTCGTCCTGTACTGAAAGGTATGGTCGTTTGAAGTTGACCCTAAACTTAAGGAACTTACGAATAACTTGAACGAATTCTCTTTAGTTCTTTTTGGAACTCAAGGTGAAACATCTAATGACCTTAACACTCAAGAAATTTTAAATTCCTCGGCAAAATCCTACTCACAATGAAGGATGGTTCGAGTCTTAGTTCAAAAAAATTCTGGGGTGTTAAAATATCTCCCTCTTGGGATGATTCGTCCTTGAATGATGGCTGGACTGGTTATGGAACGGGTCTACTCTTATCATTTCTTCCATTCCAACTAGAATTGCCCGCATTACTCTTCGAAACCAACTAAGGGCTTTCATTTAGCTATTTCTCATAGCAAAACCTCATCCTCCTCTTCCTTGACATTTATAACTTTAGATGGATTAAACACATCATCACTATCACCATAAGATCATTAACCTTCTCTTTCTAACATCACTACATTACTAAAAGGACCTCTAAAAAGATATCCCCCAAACTCTTTGGAACTCATTACTATCTTATTCTCAAACACTTGACTTGATTTCTCATCTTGTCATCTCCCCCTTAAGTCTAAAGCTGACACTTGAAAGCTATGGACCTATTCCATCATCTCTAAACTGGTCTACATCCTCTTTTACTCTAACAATCGGGAGAAGTTTATCTCATGACTACCGAACTCTCCATAAGCAGGTATTAAGACCTTTCTCTAAGGTGTTCCTCTTAACCTCTTATGATTACATACCATCTCGGTACACCTCTTAATGCTCTTGTTACTCTTGTGACTTAGCCACACTTCATTGCCTTATCTAAAGGTTAGGGTCTCTCACTTGTACCACTCATATTTATTGCAGCTAACATCTCAATTTCTCACCTACTCTAAGTTAAGTCTTCTAGATCCAATTTCAAAACTAACAGCATCACTCTCATGTTGCCATTATTTTGGTCATGACACTCATCTCAAATTCAAGCTTAATTTTTATTACTAAACTCGAATATCAATATGATTTCTCGCCTACTATACTAACTCGCCACTACTATGCACAATTTTAGAAACACTCGTTCACTAAGACCTTATGACAAGTACTCAATCCTTATCTCTCTGTCTACATACTCACAAATTACCATCACATTCCACTTCACAACTTAAGTACTACTTACTCACTTACTGCGCATTATCTCTGAAATAGTTCTATCATCCTCTGATTACCGTGGGGTTCTCCTTCCAAAATTTATAAGCCTAGCTTGGGTCTATCACGTAATTAGTACTCTGCTATCTGATTCCACACCTATATTTAGTCTCCTCTAACACGATGACACATCGACTTTAACTCTATTCTGGTTAACAATATACTCTAACTTATCTTGACTAGTAACTATTCTTCTTTCTTCTATCAAGAATTCTCCACAACCTTATTATTCCTTTTTCTACTCATAAAGGAACTCATCACTTATAACTGATTGGGTACACGGTTGAAATAACATAATTTGTCTCATCACTATCTCATTTCCTTAGATAATTGAACCTCTGCATACTTTCCTCTAATTTTCGGCACTTTCACTACTACTGCTCATGATCTCGTAACTCATGTTACCTTTTCGGGTGAAAATACTATCCAAGCTCTAATCATACTTCCTCATAAGGATCTTAGCTGAAACAAGGCTTAAGGAAAAGAGTACAACTCGCCTTTAGCTCAAACACACGATTCATATAATTATGGGTGCATTCCTCTGAAACTCAGCACTTAACTCACTCATGGGCTTCTCTCAAGCCCTTCTGGAGTCTCATGACTTCCTCAAGACTCTTGCTAAGAATAACTCATCGATAAAGGATTGACTTTTTTGTTCAACCACCTATACTATGAGGGGTAATCGAATGAATCTGAGAAACGCATGAGTATGAATAGATCTCTATGACTTATCTCTATTGAACGATTAAGAATATGAAAGAAGGGAAACTTTTCCTAAATGTCTATAGTCCCTCATTTATAGAACTGGGCAACCATAAACAAGATCGTACCGACACGACTTCATAGACACCCTAGGACACCTGAACTCTGTGCTCATATACCAAGGTTGTCAAGACCCAAGTCTACACCCTGGACGTGGCCGTCACTCGAGAATCATTGTTGGTCCCCAAGCGAATCCTCATCCTCAATGACTACAAGCAAAAGACTAACTTAGGCATACAAAATCTTAAAAATTGAATTAAGTTCAATAAACTCAACTTTAAAATAATCTAAAAAATACTCAATAGTTAACTCAAAGTTTGTAAAAATAACTCAAAGAAGATATATATTGAAAACTACTCAACTTTGTCTATCTGTGAAGCCTCTACTATTACAGAAGGATATCAGGACAAGACCCACGACTTCTCAAAACCACTAACTGTAAGATAAAGGTGAAGTCCTCCGGAATAAAAGAAGGCTAACCAAAGTTGACTGGAACATCCCATGACCTCAATGAAACGCCTGCTGATGATCCTAAATGCATGTATCTGCATCATGGAATGATGCAGGCCAAATGGCTTAGTACATGGAATGTACGAGCATGTAAGGGGAATTCTAAAGCATAAACATAAGCTTGAACTAATGGAAAAGAAATAGACTTGCCTCTTCTCAACTCAACTCATCTCAAAGAAACATAGTTCAACTCAACTCAGAGAAAATAGGGCTCCACTCAATGATAAGATATTCAACTTAGTGAAATAAGGCTCAACTCAATAATAAGATATTCAACTCAGTGAAATAAGGCTCAACTCAATAATAGGATACTCAACTCTGGGTACTCAACTCTGAATACTCAACTATGGATACTCAACTCTATATAAAGCAACAATACATATGCAATATATGGAAAGCTTTTACAATAGTAGAAAACAAGTCAATATATTGAAAAATACAATGGTAACTCAATTTATATACAAGGATACAAGATAAACTTTGCTTGTATATGAAAATACAAAGTAAACTCTGTGTATATAAGAATACACAAATATCTCTATGAGTTTCTCTAACCGACAACCACCACAATGAGCTATATGATGATACAATGTCTAACCCACACTACCTGAGTCATCCTATACTTTGTTGGGGTATAGAACCTACTACTAAGTGGATCCACTAGTCTATGCTAAAAGCATTAAAGAATCATCTAAAAAGTATGACTCTTTCTACCCAAGTTGGCTACATGGTTTATGGGGGCTGTGAGTTTCATGAACTCTCCCTCATATCGATGCTCAATATTACTCCCAAAATATACTTAGCTCATTGTGTTTAAAATAAAACATTTCCTCTTTCTGTGGTTTGAGATTATTACTCAAAAATCTTTCTCTTAAAAGAGATAGTACTCAAATTGCTCAAAACTCTTTTGGAAATCTGAGTTTCCTCTCATCATAAATGTAACAACATTTACTCTTGGGAATAATTAGTTCCCATATATAATTTTAAAGAAAATGAAATCAATATTACTCTTCCTCAACTCAGTGCTCAAGTCTTTAAACAAGTTTTAAAACAATTTGTAAAAAGACTTCTTAAAATAAGGTTCATGTCGAATATGGACGTGAACGATTCAATTCAAGGTTTTCAATAAACATGCATAGAATTCAATACTTGGAACTCAACTACTCCAGAACTGAAGGAGTCAATGATACTACTTATCTCAAGAATGCTCAACTCGGGGGGTTCATGCAGAATTATGGGGATGAACAACTCAACTCAAGGACTTCATGGGTAACATGTAATAGTCCCATGATTAGGAATATAATCTCAAAAGGTTTAGGAGCTCAATACTCAAGACTTAGAACTTGAAGATACTACTCCTCTCAAGGATACTCAACTTATGGAGTTCATGCAGAATTTATGGGCATGAACGACTCGACTGAAGGGTCTACATAGTAATATGGAACTCATGTATATGACTCTTCTCATTCTCATACTTACTTCCTCAAAACTTAGCTCAAATCGATAGTTGATCTCAAAGGATTCACAATTGAACTCAAAGACTTTCTTGAACTCTACTCTTAACTCTCTCTTGAATTTGAATTATGCATTCAAGAGTTATGATTAATGATATGAAGGATCTCGTGATGATAATGTAGACTCATGATATATTCTCCTCATTCACATACTCACTTACTCGAGTCTTGAAACAAGTTATTCGAAATTGTAGAAGACTCCTCAAAAAGACTCAAAGGGACTTTCTCAAAATACTCGAAAGAACTCTCACGACTTGACTCTTAACTCTACCTTGAATTTGAATTGTGGATTCAAGGGTTATGATTTGTGATATGAAGTATATCGTGATAATTAAATGAGTTTTAGATAGTTAATCATAATGAACGGTCAAAGAAACATTTTATGGGAGCAAGTCCGCGATGCAAAGATTAATTATAATATTTGGTCGCGAAATAATTTTTGAAACAGTGGAGTCCGCGTTCTCTCCATGACGCAGAGAGGGAAATTTCACTCTGAAGGGATAGGTCCGTGACGCGGACCTTGTACCTTATTTTCTGCCTGATCTTTTCTTACTTATTTTCTAACCAATTCACCTAGAATTGAATGGTTTCTTTCCCAAACACTTAGATTCGAATACTCAACTTATGTACACGATAATCTACTCCAAACCACCATCAATTCACTATTTTTTATCTCAAGAATTCATTAAACCCGTCCTAATTCAAGAACAGAAACAATACTTTCAAGAAACAAATCAAGAACTCAAATTCTTCAACTTCAAGAACGAAACTTCGCTGAAAATAACATGATTGGCATGTGGGTGAACGAACCCAACACTATGAGAAACTCACATACCTCTTAGGGATTAAACCCATGGCGAAAATCCGCAACAAAATTCAAGAATCTAGATGAACGCTTTGATCATTTCCTCTTTTCTCCTCTTTTCTCTTATTTTCTCTTCTTGATCTCTCAACTATAACCCTAAGTGTAGATTAGGATTATAAAGCTGAACTAACCAGTTTAGACCCCTAAAACCTTACTAAAAATAAATTAAATCTGCTTGGGTAAGGAAAAGACCAAAATACCCCTCACTATTTCCGGGTAACTTTCCTTAACTAGATAACCTTACTTCAAAAGGGCATATCTCACTCATCCGACCTTGAAATTTAGAAAACTCAGTGGAGTTTGTAAGATAATTCAAATACCTTTCATTTGATATCTTATGGGCCACCTAACTCATCATGTACCGAAAGTTATGGTTGTTTGAAGTTGACCCTAAACTTAAGGAACTTACGAATAACTTGAACGAATTCTCTTTAGTTCTTTTTGGAACTCAAGGTGCAACACTAGTGACCTTAATACTAAAAAAAAAAAAATTCCTAGGTAAAATTCTACTCACAACGAAGGATGATTCGAGTCTTAGTTCAAAAAATTACCGGGGTGTTACACTAACGATAGCATACAATTTCACATCTATTTGCTAATAATATTTTGCCTTAATTATCAAACCAAAATCTACGTATATCAGCATAAAAAAATGGTTAAGGATTTCTCTGTACCTGGATGCCTTCATTTTTTTGTTTCTCTTCGTGCACATGTGTCGTTTGCACAAGTGTCGTTCTTTTCTCGCTTCTAATTCTTTAGGGAAAATAATTATGGACTACTAAATAAATAAATAGTAATTCCTAATAATTTCTTCATATACATGGGCCATGTGGCAAGGGTATTAAATAAATTGTGGATTTTGACCAATAACTACCAACTAATAAAAATTAATTATTTAATAAATATCCGTCGACTAAATAACCGCAGTTAAACGAATCGTTTCAGATTCTCATTTAAATTCTACGAAAAGGTTCTTTTATGAAAGAAATAGATCTAGTACTGAAACGGACTAATGGGTCGTTACGCTATCCAACACTAAAAACTACGTTCATCCTCGAACATAAAGAAGGAGAAGGAAGAATAACTAACTTTACCAAAACTCTGGGTTATGATCTTCCAATCGGTGTTCATCTCTCAAAGTGAGCTCCTCATTAAGACCATTCCATCAAGATTAACTACTAAGAAACAAATCAGGAGTGATTATCAAGCCACAGACTAACCCATAAATCCAATTTAAACTTAAACCCGCTAGACCATAACACAACCATCATGACGCATTTTTTTCTCATATAACCAAGATAACGTTCTGAATCAATACTGGCTACAACTAGAAGTGAACGTGAACCAACCACCACATACTCATAATGCACAAATAATCACAGATCTTATCAAGATTTTCTTTCCATAACACAATCTTTTCACGAGTTTAAGTTATAAAAATCTGATCTTTAGACATCTGATACTCATCAAGGGAGAATCAAACTTATCTAACCCAAATAAGAAAATGATTAAGTAAACACCCAACAAGCGATACACTTCAAAATGCAGAACCTCTAACAACACTCCTAGACAATTGTAACTCTTCATAGCTCTTATATAAGTTCTCATAAGCGATGTTGTTCGTGTAAACTACTGGTATACTTCAACTATCCCAAACAACACCAAATCTACCATAATTGAAATGACCAAGTCTTCCCAAGGATCCTACCCTCAAGAGGACATAAGAGGATCGGTACAACCAATACACCACTAGGGATTCACCCATATATGTAGAAACACACGTGGACATATGCAATGAACCATACTGAAAATCATGTCCGAAATGAAGTAGGTGGTCATAAAATAATATACGGAACCATGGTCAAATAACACAACATACACTTTTCATAGTGTCCGTACCAATATTTTCATTCAGTTGACTCAATCTCTTTTATTTTTAGCTACCCACACTCCACCGGTCTTGTCCCTATTACGATCCTATTCATACTCAATGTATCATACCTCACATACTTCTCATATTAATCCACTGGAGTCAACCATCTTAATACTAAAAAAATATCATAACCACACTAGTCATTTACCTTACTCTCAAACTTTCACTAGTATCAAAGTATTTTAAGCAAACACATTATCGCCTTCAAAAAATTTGAACCATGGCTCCCTTTATTTTCATTTAAGCATTCCATAACAAATAGGAATCACACTTAAGACTAATTGAACTACTTCAAAATCTAATAGTAATTTTCCATTGAGGTACAACAATTGAATCATACCCAAAGTCAACTTCACACAAACTTTCACATACAACATTTCAACTACCATTCCAAACTGTCACATAACTCATTCTAAAACTTATAGAAATCCTTGGCCACTCAAATAATTTTGTATACTATAAGATCATAACCTCTATTTACCATCCAGTGTCTATGTAATGCATAACAACAGTCTATGTAGTCTCATTAATAGGGTAGTATCAATCTAACTCGAAATCCTTAATAATCATGTAGAATTGTAACCTATCATATAGTGCATCCACAAGTCAATTGTAACACCTCGGATTCGGAAAAGGGCAAAGCAATAGGAAGTTGCAGGTGCCAACTGACGATGGCAAACCACGGCTCGTGGTAGGGACCATGGATCGTATGTGTGGTTCGTGGTTGGTCACCCCAACCTTGACTCAGAAACCTCGAACTACGGCCTGACCAACGGACCATCCGTCAAACCACGATCTGTGGTTCATGACCCCAAGTTTCTAATTTCTAAATTGAACGACGGACCGGTAGGACGGGCTGTCGGTCAGACCATGGTCCATCGATCGAGGTCCGTAGGTCGTGGAGTCGGCATTTATTTTAGGGGTAGTTGGATCTTTTCCTAATTATCTTATTCATATACTACATCATTTTGCCTATGTCTAAGACCCCTTTATAAGTGTTTTCAACCTCCAAATTAATTCATTCAAGTCATTCTTCCAAAATTTACAAAAGAAGATCAAATCTCCTCCCCAAAATAATTCTCTCTCTAGAAACTTGAAGAAGAAGAAGATTCAAGCTAGGGTTCAAGATCATGCTTCCATTCCTCAATTTCTTTGGGCTTTGATAGTAAGGTATGGTAGTTTTCATCCATGAATTCCTTTCATTCATGGAGTTCCCAAATTCTCCTATTTTCAAAGGTAGAAATTCCTAATTGAGTTAGGGTTTTCTTTAAGTGTCATGGGTTCTCTTCCAAGTTGATTTAAATGATTGAATTGTGTTATATTATGCATGAATTGATGAAATATTATGATTTTTATGATGTTTCCCCATGAACCCATGTAAATCCCATGTTTTCCAATTATGATGATGTGATGTAGGTTTGAATTATCAAAAATGAATTTATGAAAATATGCATGTCTTCTCTTTATGAAATAGATGTAAATGAATTTGAAGATGCTTTAACTTTGAAAAGATAATAAATCTTATGAATTATTGAAAGGAATGCATGTTCATGAAAGTATGTTTATGACTCAAGAAAGCTTATAGATGAGATTGTCTATATGTTCTATGAAGCTTGACACATGACATGGATGACATCTAGATTTTTCCTCAATGCTTTTTGGGTTATTTTCCTAAATTAGGTATTGATTAGTATGGTATCCGAATATGCCATCAATGATTATAGGCCACAATTTCAAAACTATTTCCATTAGTATTAGTAGGGAATCTCTAGCATGAAGTGAATGAATTTGGACCTTAAAAGCTATTATGAAAAGATCATGGACGGTGAAAGGTTTTCTCACGCATGGTCTAGGGAGCTATCCTATGATGTCTTTATCTTGGATTGGTTGCTTAATTGTTCCTTTCCATGGATCATGAGAAAAGTTAAGAATAATAACTACTTTGTGAGATTTATGCTTAGCACCGAGAGGATATTGAGGTGGAAGCTCTCCCGAGTTAAGGTCGGGTTTCTAGTAGCAATCTCCTTATCCCTTACTTATGTGCCCTCATAGGATGATTGTCTATATAGACATTAGCTAGTGGATCCACCTTAGCTCAGATTCATGGTTCTACCTTGGCAAGTAGGACAACTCTTATCGATGTGGGAGAGACCGGGGGATCATGTTATAGCTCACATGGTCTTTATGTCGGTTAAGGCTAATTCCCACAACCAAATAAGAAAAGTTATGATGAACCAAGGTTACTTCAAGGAAGTATCGTAAGTATGTTTAAGATGATATTCACTTGCATTGATCATGGTTTTATGACTCATGGTTTCTAAACGCTCAAGATGCATGTTTTAGCTTGATCATTTCTCACTCATGAAAATGCCCCCTTTTAGCATGTTTTAAATGTTTTATGCAAGGCTATCATACTTGGTACATTGTTTTGTACTAACGCATACTCTTGCCTACATTTTTCTCAAATGTAGGGTCCGATATTCAGGGTTATCAGTTTTGTGGCTAGAGGTTGACTTGGTTGATTTCTGAGCTTGGTGAGTCCTCATGCATTCGAGGACGGAATTTCATTGTTTTTCAGTTTTTGTCATGATGTATGGGCTAGGTCCAAATACATTCTATTGTATTAGATGGCTATTGAGACAAAGTGTATAGACTTCTGCTCTACCTTCATAAAATGTATTGGACTAGAAATGTTGTTTTTATCTCTTATGTTCTATTTCTTATGTTATGAATGTTAAGTGGCTCTCAGGGTCCTATACGCCATGTTACATCTAGGGTGTACCCCTGGATCGTGACATCAATTGCCATAATTTGAACAATCTCGCTTGACAATACCACATAGAATCTTCCGCACATCATTGATTGTCACCCAAATCAAAACTCAATCTTTATAAAAGTCGTTGATAAATCCCTAGTAAGTCTGTACCGAACTAATTCACATCTCACAGTCATATTTAAACTCATAGGCAAAAATCAATAAAACCTTCAACTAGAAACCAAGGGTTTATACGAGAGGTCATATTCCTTCACTTTTCTTAAATTCTTCCCATGACACAAAATTCTAAATATCTTGAACTCTTCGATACACCAAACTTTTGTTCCCTTTGTTGACTCGCTCACCAATCTTATTATTTGGCCAACAACCCTTGACATTTTTACCTTATCCTCTAAATAAAAACTTTAAATGAAACCCTTCCTTAGGTCCTTTGAAAATAAAAATAACACACTTTATGACTCAAAGCATGTACAAGTCCTTCCAAATGTTCAATACCTAGTGCGATCGACCCATTCTTACCTCACTAATCCATCCCATGACAAGACATACTTCCATGACCATAGACTCACAATGACAAAATTGAATTTTAATCATAATTGTGTAACACAATCCCATTATCTATCAACATTAGTTCATACCTTGAAGATATTTATGAATTCACATATCTTAGTTTATTATTGATCGCCTCTTTATCGAGCGTACTATACATTTTGAAAAAAAAATCCAACCTCACCAGTCACCAAACTCGAAACCACAAAACAAATTATCACCACACTTGAGCAGAACATATGTAGACTTCTTCCTCAAATCTTATTCAACAATTTCTAACTCATATGAATGACACATAACAGTATCACCATAACCATAGTAAAACAGATGGAACCACGTGTCTCTAAACCCAATTCTTCACTCCTTGCAACCAGAGTAAATATTTTTGCTCTCGTTTTCTCCCAAAGGCTAAACTATAATACACTAATCCTTTCCATTAGAAATCTAACTCCTTTCAATTCTATTCGAGTGATGTCCCAACACATGCTACAACTTTTTATACAACCATAGAGAAAAGACATAAAGTGACACCTGAAGTTGTCCCGAATTTTCAAAAAGACACCTTAACTATGCAGACATCCTTTTACCCCCTAAACAATCTTAAACTGATATTATTACATCATTTTTCGTCAACTTGACATAGAGAGTGTATGCACTCTCTTTAAAGAGCGTGAGCAACATAAAATAATGAATATAACTTTATTCTTATAGGTATTTTGTTATAAAATATAATTTCTTATTTTTCTTATTATTTTAACTTTTTTTTTCTTTGTTATTTTTCCTTTTTCTTACTTCTTTCTTCTTCAAAAATTCATTGTCATCTCCATTAAAACTCTCCACTTTCAATGTCATATTTTTTACCGTAATTCCGCCCTTCTTCTTTTTTTACTATTATTAGTTAAGTCTCTTCAATTTTAAACATTTATCTAATTTTTCTTAAAAAAATTGAACAATTTGATGAACCCATTAAATTTCAAAATGATTAGGAGGTATCATTTAACTTTATTAGCCGTATTTCATCAAGCTCTTTCAATTTTTGGAGAATTCATTTATTCTTTCAAAATTATTGTTTTAAATTTTAAAGTTATATGAAAAGAAGATAAATTAATTGATGATACTTTCAAAAGTTTAAATTTTCTTAGAAAAATAATTAGTTTTGTTATCACTAACTCAACAAAGATTAGAAAATAATGTAAATTTTTTTAAGAAAAAAATCACTGAAAGAATGAAATTTGACGGAAGAAGAAGAAGAAAAGAAAAAAAAAAGAGAATGGGAAGGGACACAACTTGACGAAGGTGGGGAAGGATGAAAGTGAAAGGTAAAGCAGAAGAAAGAAAGAAAGAAAATGGAGGAAGGAGGTCAGCTTGAAAGTGGGGACGGGTGGGGTGGGATGGAAGGTGAAGTGAAATGTAAGATGAAATTAAAATAAAAGTAGTAAAAATAAAATAAGCAAAAGTAAGAGAGAGAAAAAAAAGGTAAAGAAAAATTTAAAATGAAAAAATATATATTTTAAATTAAATTAACATGTGTCACATAATGATTGGTGTGTCATAACACTTGCTTTTTAAAATCTGAGATTGACTGAAAAATGATGCAACAATTACACTTTAAAATTGTTTGTAATAGGACGCCTGCATTGTTAATGTGTCTTTTTGAAAATTCGGGACAATTTCAAGTGTTACTTTATGTCTTTCCTCTACAACCATACTACTCACCAAATGGTAGTAAGCCATAAATTTAAATACATTTAAGTCATCATTACTATACATAGTCGTTTAACCAAAAATCATTTTCATATAGTCGTATCCTAATTATAATCTATCGAACTCTTATTACCATTATGATTGGTAGTCATTACCATCATCACAAAGTATACCTTATTATCAACATGACACCTTAAACCCATTTATACCAATCAAATTTGAAACACCCCAAATTCGAGAAAGGATAAAATTGCAGATTTTTAAAAGTTGTAGGTGTCATCAACGTAGACCACCTACGGACCGTAGGTGGGGTCCGTGGTTGGTCATCTCAACTCCCCCAGAAATTTCTGGAAAAGGCACGGCCGGACCTACGGACCGTAGGTCAGACCACGGTTCGTGGATCGTGATCCTCATCCCCAGTCTCTGAAGCCAATTGACGACTGACAAGACGGACCGTCAGTGGACCTACGGTCCGTCGGTCAGGTCCGTCAGCTTTTAAGTTAGGATCATTTTTTTCTTTTCCCCTATGCATTGGACCCCTAAACTACGTCGTTTTACTCAGTTTAAGCCTATTAACCTAGTCAGAACATAACCAAAACCTTTATTCACCAAAATTCACCAAGCTTAGAACAAGTGATGAGAAAGAGGTGACTCAAGCTCCTCCAAGAATGCCGCAGGTTTTCTTCAGTTCCATCCCCGAAATCGAAAGATTTCTTTCGTGAAATTCGTCACCAGGTATGTGGGATTTCACTGGTGGATTCCTGTCATCCACTAGGTCCTTTCGTGAAATTCGTCACCAGGTATGTGGGATTTCACTGGTGGATTCCTGTCATCCACTAGGTCCCTAGAATTCAATCAAAATCTTGATTCTTATATCTTGCTTAGACCTAGGGTTTCTAAAACTTTAAATATTAGTTGTGATTCAGCTGTTAGAATATTCCTAATCATATTATAATGTTTTTGTAGAATCATTACTTAGTAATTGCATGTTCTTGGACCTCAGTTCAGTCAGATATCAGTTTCCAGTACTTAGTGGTAGAGATTGCAGCTCTTTCCCTCCATATTCAGCTAGTTTAGACTTCATTCGAGGATGA
This sequence comes from Solanum chiquidenum, assembly GCA_029582725.1. NCBI lineage: Eukaryota > Viridiplantae > Streptophyta > Magnoliopsida > Solanales > Solanaceae > Solanum > Solanum chiquidenum. The sequence continues at coordinate 2,048 of JAJOOS010005915.1, read as the reverse complement.
ATGTTCCCAAGGGGGAGATATTGTAACACCCAGATTAGAGAAAGGATAAAATTGTAGATTTTCAGAAGTTTCAGGTGCCACCAACGGAGGACACCTACGGACTGTAGGTTGACCCATGGATCGTAGGTGGGGTCCATGGTTGGTTACCTCAACCCCCCAGAAATTTCAGGAAAAGGCACGACCTACGGCAGGACCTACTGACCGTAGGTCAGACCACGGTCTGTGGTCCAGGGTCCGTGGATCCTCTGAATCCAATCGACGACTGATAGGACGGACCGTCAGTCGACCTACGATCTGTCGGTCAGATCCATCGGTGGCCCTGTCAGCTTTTAAGTTAGGGTAGTTTTGATCTTTTCCCCTATGCGTTGGACCCCTAAACTATGTCGTTTTACTCAAGTTAAGCCTATTAACCTAATCAAAACATAACCAAAACCTTTATTCACCAAAATTCACCAAGCTTAAAACAAGAGAGGAGAAAGAGGCGACTCAAACCCCTCCAAGAACGCAACACATTTTCTTCAGTTCCAGCCTCAAAATCGAAAGATTTCTCCGTGAAATTTGTCACCAGGTATGTGGGATTACATTGGTGGATTCCTTTCATCCACTAGGTCCCTAGAATTCAGTCAGAATCTTGGTTCCTTATCTTGCTTAGACCTAGGGTTTCTAAAACTTTAGATATTAGTTGTGATTTAGTTGTTAGAATATTCCTAATCAGATTATCATATTTTCATTGAATCGTTGCTTAGTTTTTTACATGAAATTCAGAACCATAGTTGTGTAGATTCACTTAATTCATGAATTACACATTCTAGGTCATTTAAACAAATATACATGCTTCAGTCTTCGAATGTCACATTATCAGTACATAATTGTTACATTCTTAGATTTTTGCATATCAGTATTTTGAGCTATTCACCATATCAGTATTTCAATTATATTGTGTCATACACTTATTTAGTTGGGAGTAAGGCTGGCAAACGGACAGGACCGGATCAACAGGACCGGTTTTACTGGAACCGGTCCTTGTTACCGGATTTCATTACCGGAACCGGTCTTACCGGAAATTTCCAAAGGTTCCGTCCGGTCCCTTAGTTACCGGATAGGAACCGATTTGAACCGGACCGGAACCGATTCTTACCGGATCATTGTGTACCGGTAATTTTTTTTTATTTTTTTATTAACTTTAATTATTATATAATATTATATTATTAATTAATAAAATTATATTATTAAAAAACTTCAATCTAAAACTTTAAAGTTTCAATTGAATATAAGTTTAAACTTTAAAGTTTAAAATTGACTTTAAATTTTAAAGTTATATTGAATTTAAAGTTTAAAATTGACTTTAAATTTTAAAGTTTATATTGAATTTAAAGTTTAAACCTTAAAATTCAATTTTATATTAAAGTTTAAACTAAATATTAAAATAGTTGAAAATTAAAATTCTAAAATGACTTGAATTAAATATAAGAGACTATTTTAAAAGAAAATCAAGGCGAATAGCCGTATATTTATTCAAATAAATAAATTGTACAATACAAATATTAGAAAGAGACAAAGAGCACATAATCTAGGTATTGAATATTAATTATTGTACTAACAATTGAAACTTTTTTTAAAATCTTTTCGTAACTTTTGTTGATTTCAAAAGAAACATTTTTTGGAACTTGTATTTGTCATTCTTCTTCCATTGCTTCCATGCCATCATCACTATTATCACCAAATATTTCATCTATTTCGTCTTCTATTTGGCTATTAAATTGTGGTAGTCCGGTATTTTTCTTCTTTCGGCATTGACCCAATCTCGAAACAACACCGATATTTCCAAACTATTCTTTGCTAATGAATATCGATGATCTCCAATCATAAATCTCGCCGCACTAAAGGCTTGCTCCGAAGCGACTGATGATGCTTGAATCGCTAGCACATCTCGAACAATCCTAGCAAGGGTCGGAAATTGATTTTCACGATTCTTCCACCATACTAATATTGGAGCTTGAAGTTGTCCTTCTTCATGCCTAATCTTTTCCCGTGCCTGATTGAAATAT
>JAJOOS010005914.1:0-100974 GCA_029582725.1 Solanum chiquidenum | reverse complement strand
TTTATACATGATACACTATCTGATGCGCGAGATACACTAATCTGATATACATTTTATACATGATACACTATCTGATGCGCGAGATACACTAATCTGATGCGCGAGATACACTAATTTGATGCGCGAAAATGAGGGATTTTGGAGATTTGTAAAACTTATAGGGGATAATGGTAATAAGTAAACTAAAATGTAGGATTTCTGCAATATTTCCGAATTCAAAAGGAATTAACTATTAAATAACATTGTGCACTTATTTTAAAATCATTTGTGACAATTTACACAAAATTTTCTCTGCGTAATGGGGATCGAATCAACGTACGAAATTCACCAAAATGCTTACATCAAGCTAATCCTCCATGCATCAAAGCACAAGACTTCCGCCGTCAACGGCGTCCTCCTCGGCCGTATCTCCGTTGACTCCGCCGTCGTCGAAATTGTGGAGTCAGTTCCATTATTCCACTCTCAAATTGGCGTCCTTCCTCCTCTCGAAATTGCCCTAATTATGGTCCGTCACTAAACTCCATACTGCATATTAACTGCGCTAAACTGAAATTTTATACAATTGTTTTGTTTGAATATATTATGTATATACGTAGTGACGGATCCAGGATTTGAAGCCTATGCGGTACTTCAACGACCTCAAGTTAATATACTATAATAACTGAGTTCATTGTCAAATATGTATAGATATTTAGTGGATTTGTTAATGCATGTATAGGTTCTGTGCAAAAGCTACTGGATTGCACATGTATACATACATGCTATGAGCTGATTTGAAATCTCGGATCTGCCTCTAAGTAGGATTCAGAATTTGAAGTTTATGAGTTCCTATAATGACTTCAAGTTAATATACAATCAAATTTTTATATATATACAGAGACGGATCGAGGATTTGAAGTTTATGAGTTCCTATGACGACTTCAAGTTTATATACAATCAAAATTTTATAGATGATTTGTTATGAATATATAGGTCTGTGCAAAAGCTACTAGATGGCACATGTATGTAGGACATACTCTGAGCCGACTTAAAATCTCAGATCTGCCTCTGAGAGTGTTGTGTATTTTTTTTTTATATCTAGGTTTGTAAATGTGTAAATGAAACTAGAACCAAAATTGTTACAGAGGAGTAAGGGATATGGTGATACTTTGAACTTGCTGACTGAAAATCATTGATCTGCTTCTAAGTTTCTGCATTTTATTTAGGATGCTAATCCTGTTTTATTTGGACAGATAGAGGAGTATTATTGTGATAAAGGTTTAAGTATTGTTGGTTACTTTCATGCCAATGAGAGATTCGATGATTCCGAGCTAGGAAGTGTTGCTAAAAATATTGCAGACCATATCTACAAATATTTCCCTCAAGCTGCTGCGCTCCTGGTACCTTTTTGTTGTTTGAACATTTTTTTGTCTTTCGTATGTTTATTGAAAAGTTTGGATCTTTGAAATGTTGTTAGAAAAATTCATAAGCTGAGAGTTTTACCGTTTCAGCTGGATAACAAGAAGTTTGAAACTTTATCAAAAGAGGGGAAAGACAGGAGTCCTGTAATGCAGGTCAGTACGTACAAATTTTAACATTTTTCCTTGTTCATCTGATAATCGATGACAAAGTTCAGAGTCCTCAACCAATCTTTGGTGACTTTCCCAATTTCTTGGTTGGAAGTGGAAGGTTCTTGCTATGGAGTAACCTCACTTGTCAGAATTCAACTCAAACTGGGAGTTTTATGGGATTGGCTACAGGAAAATCATAGCCGGGTCTTCTGTATAATAAAAGATCTAGCTGCTTTCCCCCCCATTTATATCTAACAACTCAGACTAATATGTAGCCTCATGGTAGAATTAGCTGCTGCTCTGTAATAGGTGTAGTCTCGTTGACTTATGCTTTTTGTTACTAGTTGATTGCAGATGGTAATTACTCATCTCCTTGTGCTAGTATTACTTTTGATCATTTCATAATCGTTCCCCTTATATTGTTTTTTATGGATGATGGACAAGTAACCATTCATCCATCTATCATATGGTTTCTGGTGATGAGTTCTAGAGATGGACTAAAAAAGAAAGTGTGCCACATAAATCGGGACAGAGGGAGTAATTTGTATAGAAGTGTCAGGTCTCTTTAGGATGTATGTCTTGGTTTATTCTATCTTCTTGCACAAAAGTTTTACCCTTTATTTGAGCATTCAGGGATGGTTTCGATACATTGGTTCTTGGAACATTGATATGTTACTGATTATCTCTTCCAAAGATGAAACATTAATCTTCTTCTAAGCACTCGTTTTAAGTAGAAATGGAAAACCAGAGATGGTGCTCTGTCACATACTTGGCATGTATAACAGAAGTGAAGTGGATAACCTTTCAATGTTGAAGTTGTAGTTAGCGATTTAGAGAACATTTTGCCAGAGTTGCCTGAGCTTTTTAAATACCATGAAAGTTGCATTGTTATATCTGTATTATTCTACAGATGGTGGTGTATCTATTTCAGTTTTACTTCACTTCGATTTGCATGACCTTTCGGTGAGGGCTATTTTTGGTAATGGTAGTCACTGAATAAATGGCTAACATGCTGGATTTTGAGATTTGCTGGTTTTCTATATCCTCTGAAGTAGAACCATGGTTTCCTTGGGATGTCTAGAGTTGCTTGCCCAGATTTGACCATTCATGCACTTTGTTCTGGCCTTTCAGAAGACTCACTGTGCTCTAGTAGGCTTTTCGTTACATGACCTATTTCTTGAGGTTTTTTGCTTGCATTTTGCATAGGCTAAGAGTTAGATTGAGAAAATATGTGTCTCTATCACAACTTTAATTGAAAATAAAGCCTGTTCTATGTCTAGTTGATAGTTTGTAAAAGCTATTACCATCCAGATATTTGTTGTCACCTGGTTGAATTTGATAATATTAAACAGTGAGCTGTAAATACTTAATATGAAGGAACATTTAACTGTGCTTGGCTCATTTGTGTGAATGGGACAGGAACTATTTGACATCTTTCAGGAAAAGGGCCTTAACAATAATTGGATGTTAACCCACTTGTTTTTGAACAATTTGTCAATTGTTTGTTTTATATGATTAATGGTACACCAATGGAATGCACCCATGCTAGTTCTAGTTCAAGTAAGCATTGCACTATTAAACATCTTTCAGGAAGACTCGATATAACATGTTCTCCAGCTTATTGATATTGCCCTGTGCCTAGGCCATCCCGATATTATCTGTTATTACCAGTTTTCCAATTTTCCATGAAATACAAGCAAGCAGAGTGGTCTAGATTTTGCTCCACGTTTATTTTGGTCCCCCTTACATGTTGGTAAAGATCCGATTTTTCGTAACTTTCACGTTGTTCTTGATAGTTCTTTGTGTACTGATAGTTTACTTGTCTAGCTAGTATACTATAGTTTTCTTCACTAATGTTGTAATTATGTCCCTTGTCGGTGCCTCTAAAAGCAGTTCCATTAATGTAGCCTTTTGCTTCATGTTCAGCTTTACACGAAGGATGCATCTAGGAGCTGGAAACTAGTGGGATCAGATGGAAGCAGCCGTTTGACAATTAAACAGCCATCAGCAAATGTCATCCTCCTAGATTACATTTCATCAGGGAAATGGAAGGATATTATAGATTTCGATGACCACCTTGATGACATTAGCAAGTAAGAGCTTTACCCTGTAGATTGATTGAACTCGCAATATCTGCATTCTTTCTAAGAGATTCACATGTGTTTTTGCTTTTGCTCATCAAATTGTTAGGGACTGGGTGAACACAGTGCTCTTCAATTGAAGTTGCTATGTGTATCTCATGTTGTTTCCGTCTCTGAAGGGAAAGGATTCATCACTTTGGTTATAACATTGTGATCCAATAGAAGGCGGCCTGCAGGTTATATTCTCAAGAAAAGGCGATACATTTGTCAAAAGTGCTTCCAATCTTTCAGGAAGACTCGATATAACATGCTCTCCAGCTTATTGATATTGCCCTGTGCCTAGGCCATCTCGATATTTTCTGTTTTTACCACTTCTCCGATTTTCCATGAAATACAAGCAAGCAGAGTGATCTAGATTTTGCTCCACGTTTATTTTGGTCCCCCTTATGTAGTTTCATGCACATCATTTAGTTATCGCGTTACTTCCCAACCCCAACTTGTTGGAACTGAGGCATCGTCGTTTTACTGTCTTAGTGTAATGAGGGAGGAAAATAGTAAATTATCAAAGTTTTAGCAAGTTCAAGTGAAAAAAAAAGAGATGCTGAAATTTTACTCTAGTGTGATTGTGGAACTAATGAAAACATGATTATGGGATGAAATTCACGTTCTAACACTTACTAATGTTTGTGTTTCTCTAATTCCATTTTGTTGCCCACAACCCTCAAGATGAAGTGTTTGTTTTTAAAGTTCGTACCCGAGATTTTTGATTAAAGATTGAAGAATATTTGCCATAACTTTTGATGGTAAAAAATAAATTTGACTATAAGCAAACATAGTTACTATATATATATATAAGAAATTATGAAATCCGTACACTTTCAACCTTCCTCTCTCGTTGGCCTCTTTCCTCCCTCTTGAGGTCATTTAGTAAAATCTCTCCTTCTCTATCTCACCTTGTAATCTTTTTCTCCGGAAAAATTCCAAAAAAGTAGAGCTCTTTGCAAACTAGTTTTTAGGTAAATTGTTGGACAAGTTTTTAGGTCTTGGTTCTCTATTCAGGTTTGACGTTTCTTAGAACTAATCGATCAAAATTGTGGTGGGATTGAGAGGCAATGTATGTATCATTGTATATTTGATACTCGATACATGTATTTGGATTGTATCTATACGCTTATTTGATGAATGTACTAGTTCATATTTGATACAAGATACATGTATCTAGATAGTCACATCTTCTTTTTCTTCTTCCTAAGTATGTATCTATGTATATTTGATACTGGATACATGTATCTAGAAATGTATCTATGTATCAGATTCATATATGGTACTTAAAAATGAAATTGTAAAACGCAAATACATTGTAAAATATAAATACAAAGAGGGAGAGAGTAAAGCCAGAGAGTAGAGAGGTCATCAAGAAGGGAAGGGGAGAAATTGTTGCAACGCTCTATCTAACCAAGTGAGATATAATGTATCTGGCTTGAACTTAGGACACTTTATATAACTATTGAATATCTCGTTTCATGCAGTGATTCAGAAATATAATACCTTACTTTATAAAGTTCTCTTTTTAATATATATATACTAATAAATACGATCATAATGAAATAAAATTAAAATTTTATAATTTATATCTTTAAACATGATCACGCTCGAAAGCAACAATTCCTTTTCCAAACGTCATACATCAAATTGTGTATACAAAGAAAAAGATGGTTCTTTTTCAACATGACCCTCCCAAAAAAAAAATACGCAATGACAAAATAGCCTTGATTTTGGTTAAATGAATGTGGAAACTAATCCATTGTCAAATGCAATTGGACTTAACTAGATTTAGTGTTTTTTTATTTATAATTTTGGGAGAAAAAGGGAAAAAAGAAAATAATTATGTCTCTATAACTACAATTATTGCTATTATTACCATCATTATAGTTATGATTCAATTATTCTTATTGGTGATAATAGTAATTCATTAATTAAATTGGAGAAGCAAGAGGTCAAACGATATCATAGCATATTTATTTTTCTTTTTCTTTTTCTATTTAAAATATGAATAAGTGTAAGCTTTGTGTTACTCTAACAAAATTGACGCAGACCACTCTACGTGGTACCATGATAGCAGAAGAAGTGAGATGGTGACAATTGAGAAGTTATCACTGAACACTCTTAATTATCCGAAGAAAAGATGTCAAATGGCAAAATGAAGACCATACCTCATTTGGCTCCTTGTAGAGTATAGTCCATATCCAAACATCTTAATTACTAAAAAAGGGGATAATGTTTATGAAGTTTCAGCTAAAAAAGAGAACGAGAATAAAAACTTCAAGGCTAACATCTTTAATTTCTACAGTATGATATTTAAGATTCACTGATTCAATTTATTTAAATTTATGTCTTATAAAACTCAACTAGCCTTTTCTAATTTTATTTTTATTTTACTATTCATATTTATATGAATGACTTTTTTATTTTTTTTACTCTTTCTGTTTGTCCAAATTCTTGTTAGCAAATAAACCTTTATGTTTAACTTAAACCTTCCACACTGCAAATCAATTACTATTATCTTACCAAGATAGACATACAACTTTAAAAAATATTGCACCTAATTTGGACCATAGTCACCATTTTTTTAAAAATAAAATAATATATATATATATATTATCAAAATATATCTCCTTGTTTCTTTGGAAAAAATATTTAATTTTGTCCTCAATTACATTATTCTTACTTATGTCATTAAAAAATCGTCTCGTATTCGTTTTTGTCATTAATAGACTTCAAATTTGATGGATTTTACATATTCAAACTCCTTTTAAGAAAAGTTCAAAATTTACTTCTTAGCTAAGTAAAATTTGAAACTAACTTTAAGTTAAAATTCCATTAAATGATACATATGAAAATGACTTTTTTCTAATGATAAATGGATAATATCAGTCAAAGTATAATACCAAAAAAAAAAAAATAGTAGTCAAAGTTACTCAATTTCTTTGACTCTTTTTTACTTCCCTTTAATCCAACAGTCAACAGGTTTTCTTAATGTTTGACAGATTATTATCATCAAAATTTTATTAGATTAAGAAGGAATTATTTTTCTTATCTATGTATTTAATTAATCAAATTAAATATAATTTAATATATACTTTGAAACTGAAAGCATGAGAGACAGGTTGGAGACTGTGGTGGCCCATATGTTGATTCAGACTCTTGTTTTGGGGACAAAATACATTGAAAATAATTGAACATAAAAAGCTTGGACACACCGATAAAAATTGTGATAGAGTGGTAAATATTTTTTTATTGTTACTTTGAGATTTTGAGTTTAACCCCTCTTTCTAAATTCGTCTTTGTTAGAGAGTATTTCATATTCTAATATATATAAAAATTGAGTTAATGGTTAAAGACACATTTGAAGTATCACGTTTTGTGAGTTTTATACTGAACTGTTAAGTGTTTACTTTTCCTATCTGAACTAACTATTTATCACAACACATCTCAACTATCCGTTGTTCCGCTTTCTTATATGAAATTTCATCATCATTCACGTAGGAAAATGGAACAACTGATAGTTAATGTGTATTGTAATGAATAGTTGGTAATAATTCAGGAGTACACATGATATTTCAGATTAAAAACTCATAAATTTTATAAAAGTTTATGACCATTATCTCAAAAAATTTGACGCAAATTCAGATTCAATCGGACTAGGCTTGGGTATAGATAAGGAAAAATTACATAAATATACAACTTAAAATATCATAATCTCTAAAATTCCCTATCGTTTAAAATTTTACAAAAATCTCTTCTTAGATACATCTATATCCCCTCTCGTATACATTCCTATCCTCTTCGGATATATCCTTATTCCCTTATGTATACATCTCTCCTATTAAGTAATATATCATTTGCAATGTATCGAACAACCGATGAATATATATGACATGTCAACATGAAAATTCTGAGAGTTCTGTAATTAAGAGAACTTTTGGGATATGATGTAATTAGTCATAAATATATGAGATTTGTGTTTTGTAAGTTATAAGTGTGTGTGTATATATATATATATATACTAGAGAGACAAACCCTTCGAGGTGGCCCAGTGGTTTTTGGCTTGAGACTTCCATGTTGGAGGTCTCAAGTTCGAAACCCGTTGTCAAGTTCGAAATTCGTTGTCAGCAAAGCAAGGGGTTTGACTTCTGGGTCGATCTCATCGTTGCATCGGGCTTACCTAATGCGGATTACCTCTTCTATGTGATTTACGAGCTATTGCATAGGAGCAGATGTTTTACCATACGCGCGATTGCGGGATTTCCTTGTCATAAAAAAAGGGAAAAAGGACAAATATACCCCCGAACTATTGTAAATAGTATGCAGATACCCTCCGTCATACTTTTGAGACGTTGCCCCTTCTGGGTTGATTTGTCGTCGCACCGGGCTTACCTAATACGGGTTATCTCTTTTATGTGATTTACGAGCTATTGCATAGGAGCTGATGTTTTACCATATGCGCGATTGCGGGTTTTCCTTGTCATAAAAAAAGGGAAAAAGGACAAATATACCCCCGAACTATCGTAAATGGTATGCAAATACCCTCCGTCATACTTTTGGGACGTTGGTGCCTATGGCGTCCAAAAACTAGAGCATGTATGCCCTTCACTCTAACATAAGACTAAATAGAGACACGTGACACAATCTTATCCGTCGATCCGATATTAATAAATTTCGGGTCGGTGGATAAGATTATGACACATGTATATTTGTTAGTATAAATGATATATATGCTCTAATTTTTGAACGGCAAAGACACCAATGTTCCAAAAATATAACGAAGGATATCTATATACCATTTATAATAGTTCAAAGATATTTTTATACTTTTTCCCTAAAAAAAAATACTATAGATAAATAAGAAAAAGCTCAAACCCCACCACACCCCACACCTCTCTTCCCCGTACAATTGTTAAGTGTATTTTTTGTTTGGTAAAGTCCCCAAAGCTTCTTTCTACACTTTCAAAAAAAAAAGCACTTCTTTTCTTTCTTCTGTCTCTCCACACAGTTTTCTTTGGAGGTCCCCCTTTCTCTTTATCTCTGTCAACAGTAGTGCTGCTAATTCCCCATTGCTAAAGCAGAGAGAGACCCAAAAAAGTTTTGATCTTTGTGACACTTCAGGTACTATTCTTTAGACTACTGTTTTTAATTTTGAAATGGTCCCTGTGTCTTTCTGGATGAGTTTCTTTCATTACTTTGTTTTTTAGCATATGGGTCTTTCTGGGGAAGTTATTTGATCCTTTTGGTAGGGTTTTCTTGGAAAAAGTTTAGGTCTTGGCACAAGATCTGTGTACTTTTTCATTGACCCTTCTGTATTGCTTTTCTTGTTTATCTATGTGGGGTTGTGCTAGTTTTATGCTCTGTGGTGTTAAAATGGCTTTTGGGTGCTGTTGAATGTATGCATTTTATGATTTGGTGTTCTGGTTCACTTCATGGTTCTAAGAAAAGATTTGGGCTTTTGAGGTAAATTACTGAGATTTTAGCTCTTGGACATTTGTTTGCACAACTTGTAATTTGGGTCTGTGTAGTTAATTGCTTATTGATTGTGGATTTTGAAGTCATCCTGTTGCTTAAAGATCTATTTTTTTAGCTCAGAAATGTCTTTTGTTGTTTATTGCTGTAGTTTCTTATTTTGCTCTCACCTTGACTAATTTCATGTTATACTTGCCACCTACCACCAGCAACAGCTACTAGGTAACTTTGTCCACCAAGGTTAGGAGTTAGGACATATGAGAAGAAATCACCGTAGTGTTTTTTTTGTCTGTTGGAATTTGAACCTGAGACCTCATGGTTCTCAAATCGCCTTGTAGTTTCTTTTATCTGTTTTCCACTCTATAACAGTTTTGAAGTTATCTTGATTTTTTGTCATTTGATCCAATGGATAACCTGGCCTCCAAGTTCACTCTCTGTCTCTTGATTATGTTTAATACAGTTTCATACTTACAATCTTGGGAACTTTTATGCTGTTTATGGAGCTTTTGATCATGATCTCTCTTGCTGATGACTAGGGTGTACATGAAGTGAACTTGGACGCTGTGTTATGGGTTTGGTCGACCAGATTGCATTGAGGATTCGTTGTTCAATTTAATGGCGTCAACACCTTCCGTCAAGAGTTCACTGGAAAAGCTGAATAAGTCAGCTGGAATTCAAGCAGTAGAACGTAATCCTCGGAGATCAGCACCTTCCCAAGTTTCAAAGAGTAGCAATTCTGGGAGCACGACTTCCAAGGAGCTACAACACAATGATCGAGAAGTTGCATCTAAGCAACTTATGGCAGAATCAACAACCAAAAAGAAGTCAAATAGCTATCAGCAAGTAGGATCTGCGGACTTATTGGTTGATAAGTTTGATTCGAGCTTATATTTGGGAAATCTGAAGCATGCTCCAAGCAGTGCAGCTTCCGCACCCTGTGATGTTGATCAGGAAAAGAAGGCATCAGAAAATGGAGCCGTCAAGGATAACTCAGCCTCAGCCAAAGTCAGTGATGGTGCCGGTAGCCTTGCCAAAATAAGTGGAAGTGCCAAAGTTAGCGATCGAGCTGATTTTGTTGAAAGCGGAAAGAGCAGCATCTGTAGGGGAAGCACAAGCACCGATGTAAGTGATGAAAGTACTTGCAGCAGCTTTAGCACCAGTATTAATAAACCCCACAAAGCTAATGACTCAAGATGGGAAGCCATTCAAGCTATTCGAGCTAAAGATGGAACATTAGATTTGAGACATTTCCGGTTGCTAAAGAAGTTGGGAAGTGGTGATATTGGAAGTGTCTATCTGTCGGAGCTGTGTGGAACAAAATGTTATTTTGCAATGAAAGTTATGGATAAAGCATCATTAGCTGGCCGTAAGAAATTGCTACGTGCTCAAACGGAGAGAGAGATATTGCAGTCCTTGGACCATCCATTTCTACCAACTTTATATACCCATTTTGAGACAGAAAAGTTTTCATGTCTTGTAATGGAGTTTTGCCCAGGAGGTGACTTGCACACACTTCGTCAGAGGCAACCAGGGAAGCATTTTTCTGAACAAGCTGTGAAGTATGATTACTTGATCCGAATCCTCTTTGTTGATTTATTTACTTTCTTGATAAGTTGTTTATCTCAAACCTCATAGTCTATACATGGTATGCTCTCTTTATCTGGAAGTATTTTTGCCTGGTTTTGGTGTTCCGTGGTTTGTACTATTAATTGCTTTAGTGTTTACAAAGATTCGCCACATGTGTAAGTCTTATGGGCAACTTTTTCTTGTTTCAATTATTGTAGTATTAATCTCTACTAACTTGAAATAAATAGCTATCTCTGCAGGATATAGCTATTATAGGATGTAGAGATAGCAATTGACAGAAAATGGACTTCTTCCAAATACCGCAAGTAATACTTTTGGAATGTGTTTTTTTTAAAACTACTTTTAGAATATATTTTTTTAAACTACTTTTGGAATATGTTTTTCTGATAAAGTAAGAAGTAAATATCCTTTGATTATGTTACATAACTGGTTCATCTTTTGTTTTTGGACTGTTTGCATTGCAATGTCACATGCAGTTTGCTCTTCCTTTACGAAAGAGACATACTTTTTGAAACGGACTAAAAAGGAAAGTAAGACGAACAAATTGAAACGGAGGGAGTATTATTTACGTTCTTTAAGCATTTGGATTAAGTTTATGCGTAGTAGATTAAACCAATATATTTGATGAACTTCATGTTTTACCAGGTAGAAAGCACGTACTTAATTCCTCTATTGAGGCGCTTAAGCTTGTTTGCCCGTCTCTAAGTTTGCCTAGCTTGATTTACAATTTAATGGAAGAGAAGAGTTTGTTTTAGATTCTGTTGGTTAATTATTCCATGAAGTGTTGATTTTATCTCAAAATTTCAGGTTCTATGTAGCAGAGATCCTCCTTGCTATGGAATACCTCCACATGCTTGGCATTGTTTATCGCGATCTCAAGCCAGAAAATGTGCTTGTTAGAGAAGATGGACATATAATGCTATCTGATTTTGATCTCTCTCTTCGCTGTGCTGTGAATCCAACACTTGTCAAGTTGTCGTCTCTTGATGTGGAGCCACTCCGAAAGAATTCCGGTTACTGTGTGCAGCCAGCATGCATTGAACCCTCCTGTATCCAGCCATCGTGTGCTGTTACTACAACATGTTTTGGCCCTCGCTTCTTTTCTAGTAAGTCGAAGAAAGAAAAGAAATCTAAAAATGATACAGGGAACCAAGTTAGCCCATTACCAGAACTTATGGCTGAGCCTACTGGAGCACGTTCGATGTCTTTCGTTGGGACACACGAGTATTTAGCACCTGAAATAATCAAAGGTGAAGGGCATGGGAGTGCAGTGGACTGGTGGACCTTTGGTATCTTTCTTTACGAGTTATTGTTTGGTAAGACGCCTTTCAAGGGATCAGGAAACCGAGCTACACTTTTCAATGTTGTAGGTCAGCCCCTCCGTTTTCCAGAATCTCCAGTGGTAAGTTTTTCAGCTAGAGATCTTATACGAGGCTTGCTCGTGAAAGAGCCACAAAATCGATTGGCATACAAAAGAGGAGCTACAGAAATTAAGCAGCATCCCTTCTTCGAAGGTGTAAACTGGGCTTTGATTCGTTGTGCAAGCCCTCCTGAGATCCCAAGACCTGTTGAATTCGAGAGAATCTCAGCACAGCAGCCATCATCAACTAGTGAGAAACCCGTTGCTGTAACTGTCCAATACCAGCAAAAGTCTGATAACTATCTCGAATTTGATTTCTTTTGAACTTGCTTTTTTCTTCGTTTCTTCTTTCTTGTAAAAGTCGATTATCTTATTTTTCGTTAGTAAAACATACGACGTTGTACAACATTTTGAAGATGTGAAATCAAGATGATCATATATTGTTTGTTGTTGTAAGTTATTAAAGCAGTTACCCAGTTTGTTGTATGGCAAATGTTGTAAGTGTTGATGCTACCAATTGATAATGTGAATTTAGCTGTTCTTGTTTACATTCTTTGGGTGTCTTTTTTTCTTCTTTTTAACCCTTTTGATAACTGAGAAGTCCCTGAGGACACGTCCTTCTATTCTTCTCTACTTAAATATCGTACTTCTATTTGAACGTGTGATATGTATCCAAGTTCATATTTTATGTCTTATTCTCCGAGACGAACATATTGTATTAACAAGAACAAGTCATATTAAGTTAGATGTCAAGATAGTCGTAAGTAAACTACTTATCCTTCTCTACTAAAATATTATACTTTTATTCGAACGAGTGACATGTATCCAAGTTCATATTTTGTATCTCCTTCTCCGAAACAAACATATAGTGTTAACTAGAACAAGTCCAATGAAGTTAGATGTCAAGATAATCGTAAGTAACTAACTTACCGAAGTTGGAGGCTCACCAGTCGAAGCTCAATGCATAATGGGATTGTTCCATCTACTCGTCTTTACTTATATTCTAAGTTATTCTAAGTTTTATATTATACAGAAATAAACTTAAATTCTAAGTTTTATATTATACAAAAATAAATTTTAATGGGTTTGTTCCATCTACTCGTCTTCACTTATATTCCAAGTTTTATATTATACAAAAAAAAAAACATTACTTAGAAAAAAAATAAAATGGGTTTGTTCTTCACTTATATTCTAAGTTTTATATTATATAAAAAAAATATTAATTAGAAAAAAGTTATGCGGTGAACGTGGATCGAACACGTGACCTTCAGATCTTCAGTCTGACGCTCTCCCAACTGAGCTATCCCCGCTATGTTTATTAATATCATATATTAAGTTTATAGATGCTTTTCTAATAGCATAATAAAGTGTTTGTTTGACCGTAAGAAAAACTAATCATTAAATTTGATTGGTAATATTAAATAAACTGTATTAAGTATGGAAGATTTTATATATTTTAATATTATACTTTTGTGTAGAATATATATACGACGTAGAGCTAGATAGAGCCGAAGAATTCATCCGAATCTCTCTTCGACAGAAAGTTACACTAGGTATTGTTTAGTGTACTAAGGTCAAGATAAACATTTGCAAATGTTAAAAATAAATAATAAAATATGATCAACCTTAGTTTTTAATTTAATAATTTTTTATCTAATAATAAATATTTTTATTTTTTTTCAATTTTAACTGTATGAAATTTATGATTCATGCAAAAGAGAATGACCCTTTATGATAAAGAAAATATCAACCAGACATTCTTGTGAAATAAATATATTCTAATGCAAATGAAAAATGTACCTCCTAGTAAAGAATTAATGCATGTATGCAATATATATATCATGAGATAGGAACCATATTATACCACTCGTGCAAAAAATTTATAACTTTACTATATAGTATATAGACCAAACTATAATAAACCCAAATTCTTAATTATAACATACTACTAAATTGAATAGGGGTTCAAAAATAATTACTAAAATATTATACTTTAGGTATCTAAACCATTCAAGTAATTGTTTTAACCTCATTTTAATTATATGTCAAGGAAATTCAATAATTTATATATATGATAAAAAAAAAAGATTCATTTTTACTCTATTTGACAATATTTATAGTTTTTCATGAATGTTTTAGCACGTTAAAATAAAAAAATTGATGTTAACGGTGAAAGAAAGAATTTGATACTCATCTCTTCATGAATATTTATAGTTAAAAGAATTCAATTAAACTCATTTCCTTCCCCCTAGCTTCGCCTTATTAAGTGTTGTTCCAAAAATATTTATTAGAATTTCTTTATTTCGTTGTAATTGATTCGGGATGTTTGAACGGTACTACTGAAACACAGAAGAATTGATCAAATCTTAGATCAAAACACTTTCTATGAATGGTATGTAGCCCCCAAAGGCAAAGAGCTTCTTCAATAGACAAGTTGAGCAGTGAAACACAATCGGTTGAAGTCAAAGATAAAACAAGTCCTACTCTCAAGAAAAAGACTGTCCCCGATATTGTTCTCCGACGATGTCCCCTGACCAAAAGGAGCTGAAAGCCACCTTCGGACAAACCTAACGATTTTTTTTAAATTATTAATTTAAACCTCAATAACTAAAAAAAGAAGCTAAAATCGTAAATTTTAAATTCCGAATCTGTTTCTAACACTACGAGTAGTCAACCCCATGCATGTGCACACACAAACACATAGTAAGAAAGAGAGTTGACCAGGTGTCTTGTGGGTGAGCTACCTGCCAATGTCTCACACGCTCAACATAGTTGAATTCTTTAATCATGTCATGCACCTTTGATGCTTTATTTGATAACCCCCCCTTCACATAACATTAACACACTATATATACATTTCTTCTATTTTTATTAAAAAAACATTAAGTTAAAAAAACAAACAAAAGTTCAACTTATTCATCTTTTCATCACTTATCATAAGAAAAAAAAAATATTTACAATTTTTGAGATATGGGAAGAATTCCATGTTGTGAAAAGGACAATGTTAAGAGAGGGCAATGGACTCCTGAGGAAGATCACAAACTTTCATCTTACATTGCTCAACATGGAACTCGTAATTGGCGTCTCATTCCTAAACATGCTGGTTGGTTTGTCTCTGATGTTTGGTATCTGTTTTATTTTTCTACTAATACGGTTTCTGTGATTCTATTCACAAAACCTCTTATAAAGGACATATGAGTACTTACAACTACACACTCTATCACAAACCTTTTGTTGTCACTCATTAGTCCTTTTTTTCTTCGGTGTCCAATATCTAGTCTGATCTGAATTTACATTAGAAAGTCTCAATTTAGGGCCCCTACCAAAATTGATATTAGTGGAGAAATCAGGAATTTCGTTAAAGATATTCAAGATATAAATTATACATATAAAAAAAGTAATTTTGACCTATATACATACACACAATATAATAACTTTCAATGAAGGAGTAATTACTATTCCGCGCTCCAACATATTGTCTTATTAATACTTACAAGACTATGTATATAATGAAATTACACACATATATATGGCTAAAAATTTGTCTCTTATTTTAAACAGGTTTACAAAGATGTGGAAAAAGTTGTAGATTGAGATGGACAAATTACCTTAGGCCTGATCTCAAACATGGCCAATTTTCAGAGGGAGAAGAGCAGACCATTGTCACACTTCACTCTGTTCTTGGCAATAGGTAAAAATTTAAAATTTTAGCTTATGGTTTTACCTTGCATTTCTATGAGAAGTTATTTTCATATTACGCCCTTGATCATGGAATTTCAATTGTTTGTTAGATATTTTGTCTCCGCCACTGATTGGCTAGATATCAAAGAGCTATTGACCTTTCCAATTACCCATTTTTCAAAAAAAAAAAAAAAACTAATTTACCTTTGTGCCTTCCATTATTAGTATGTTGCTCAGACTCTCTGAGAATATTGTCGCTCCCGTGCCAAATATTCCCTAAGTACTATTTTTGGAAGATCTGACATGCCCTCATCAATTTTTTTTGAAGAATTCAAGCAACATAGAACATAAGAAGTTGTAGAAACTTATATTAACTGATCACTATGTATGATTTGGGCGTAATCGAACAGATGGTCTGTGATAGCTGCTCAACTTCCTGGTAGAACAGACAATGATGTGAAGAACCATTGGAACACAAAGCTCAAAAAGAAACTATCTGGTATGGGAATTGATCCAGTAACACACAAACCATTTTCTCACTTAATAAGTGAAATTGCAACAACATTATCTCCACCACAAGTCCCTCATTTGGCTGAAGCAGCACTTGGTTGTTTCAAAGATGAAATGCTTCATCTTTTGACCAAAAGAAGAATTGGTTTTCAGTTTCATCAACAATTTACAAATATGACAAGTACACATAATAATGCACCAAGTACAAGTCATGTTAAGCATGAGGAGAATAATAATTATAAAGATAACACAATTGAGAAAATTAAGTATGGATTATCAAGAGCTATTAAAGAAAGTGACAAGAATTGGGAAACAAGTGTAGGAGGAGCAACATCTAGTAATTTTCATGATAATACAGGATTTAGTAACTATAATTTTGCTAATTTGCTTAATGATGAAGAGGGTTCACCATGGAACCAAAGTTTGTGTAGTGGAAGTACATGCACAGCAGGAGGAGGAGAATTACAACAACAACAACAACAAAACAAGAAAATTAGCAATGAGAATTGTGAGGATAGTGGAAAAGAAATAGTAGTAACAACAAGAAATGGATCAACAACTATGTTCAATTCTGACTGTGTTCTGTGGGACATATCATCTGATGATCTAATGAATCCAATGGTTTGAAGAGCTTTGTTGTAATAGGGTGGGTGGATAGAGTTGCTCGGTACATGTGTCAGTGGGAGATAGCAGGTATTTCATGGAATTAGTCGAGGTGTGCGCAAGCTGACCTAGACATCACGATTATTAAAAATATATACATATATATTGTAGTAGTGTACTTGAATTAGTAGGCTAGCTAGAAAGACAAGGATGTTATAAATCATCAAAAGAAATGAAGTAATAAAGAGAGAATCTAAATGAATCTCATTCTTGAATGGTTGTATCTGTTTCATTTTATATGACATTCTTTCCTTTGAATACGTTCAGAAAAGAAAGTCACCTTTTCGTATTGATTGTATATTTAACACTTCAATTCACATAAATGTGCATCTTTGGTTTCTCTATTAACAAGTTCGTCAAAACTTGTTAATTGGAGAAACCAAAGTGTACAATATTTCATCAATCGAAGGTTAGATGTACTTCAACAGATATATAGACGTCAAAATTGGAACGTTAATCACAAATATTCCTTCCTGTGAAGACGACAGTTAACTTTCCAAGAGCCTGAAAGGATTTCACTGATCAAACGAGGCGTGAGGAATACACAAATTCATGAAATCACAACTCAAAATCCATAAACTTATAACTTTAATGGTACAAAATGGTTAAATGGAAGTTAATGTTGCTTCACTGCAACACATATCTCTAGCACTATTCGCATACTAGAACTAGGAAGTAGAGAAACTTCATTTACGCGAGTGATCATCATAAGAAGTATCAACACACCCTGGTGTTACAACTTGTTTATTACTGAAGGCAAGGGAACTTATGCTCGTGGTCATTGTGAAGTTTTCGTTCTTGCTCTTCATATATTTAAAGTTTAGTGAGAAATCTTACTCTTCTCCCTCTTCATCCTCGTTATCCTCGATTCCCACCCAATGAGTAAAGGCAAAAAGAAACTCTTTGAAGTTCACCATTCCATTTTTGTCCCAGTCCATTTCTTCTGCAAAACAGAAAAGACAGGGGCTTTACACACTGCAATATATGAGTGACGAAATGCATAAAGTATTACTTAACTCTTCCGACTAAATATGATAAAGCCTATAAAATATAGAACTACTAATATTTCTTCATTATACATTAAAATCCTCTTGAACTTGATGGACAAATAGATAAAATAGTAGCTAAAACAAATTAGTTATTAAGTTAATAGACTATAGATTTATAGTGTCCTCATCATGTCCTTCGAGCATAAATATCGACCAAATCAGATTGGCGAGCAATGCACAAGAACAGATGGGATTGGTTCTGCATTTCGAGCATCTCTTTGTGACAAAGACTTGAACAAGTTCTCTTTGATTACAAGCTTAGTAATTGGTCCGCTGAAAAGAAATATGGGGATCACATCATGCTTGTCTTTCTACCATAAAGATTGCTTCACTTATAATTCTGGAGCACTCAGTACATCTTCCTAAATTATGACATATTGTACATAAGATAAAGCAGACTCTGCATTTTCTAGTATGAAATTAAACAAGCAATGCATAGCGGCTAGAACTCTTTGAAGACTTGGTCTTCAGCAGAAAAACAGCTATTTTTCTCATTGCTCTTCGACACACGCACACACAAAGAGAAAGAGAGAGAGAGAACTTACCAAATCTTCTCATTGCTATTCGACCAGAAGACCTTTCTCCAGATATGGTTTCATTAATTGCTTGAACCATCTCATTCCTGCTTACATAGCCATCCTTGTTCTTGTCCAAAAACACAAAAGCATCAACGAGTGTTTCAAATGTTACCTCCAGATTTGGTAGTCCTATCCGCGATTTCTGTATCTGGTCAAGGAATAAAAAACTTTGCTTGTGCAGGGATGGGGGTGGGGGTCTAACCGATACGTTAATGTAGTTCCTCATGAAGGGCTACAGAATGCTAAGAAGATGGAATGCATCTCCAGGAGAACAAGTAAGCAGATAATTGCACGTACTCTCCAAAAGTGTTGTCGTATTGAGGTTGGATCCTTCAAAAATGTACTACTTTTGGAGGATCTAACACATACTCAACGACATTTTTGGAGAGTCCAAGCAACATAACAAAGAACTAATCTTTGAAAAGCACCATCTCACTTGAAGTAATCAACTAATGTCGCTTTCTGAAAAAAAAATGTTTTTTTCCTAACATTTCTGAAAAACCATTGTTAAAAAGAAAAACTGTGAGCTGGATACAGCATGCAGAGCAGAAGGATCATCCTTCAGAAGATAGACAAGACAAAGAAGAACGATGAATTCGCTGAACTCTATTCCCATATCTTCGTTAATATCACACGCTTCAAATAGATCACTGATTTCTTCATCAGTAAAATTAATCTCAAGCTTATTGAAAGCGTGTTTCAACTCCTGCGGGTCTATTGCTCCGTTGCTGTCTTCATCTACAAACAAAACAGAATTCTTCTCATTCTTTTTCCTTTAAACAAGGAAGGGAATTGTAAATATAAAAAGCAGTTTGTGAAGAAATCAGAGTTCAGCCTAGAATGTGCTTATATGCAAGTAAACGTTACCAAAATGATACAAATAAAAACTGGAAAAAGGATGTGCAGCCAACCTACCAAATTCCTGGAATATAACTTTGCATTTTCGCAGGTTCTCATCGATTTTGGGAAATTTTAGGACTAAGCTATCAAATGATCTTATGGAACTTCCTTCAGTTTCTCTCCGCAACATCGCTTCAGTTATTTTGGCCTCGAGCTTAGTCTCTGGGACTGAAGCCTTGGGACTAGAGGGAGATTCATTCTTACCCAATACACCTCCCATTATAAGTCGAAAGTGGGAGAGCTGAACTTCTGCTACAATTTGCTACAATCTGTAAGGTAAGGTTATTTGAGGCCTTATAGTAGTTAGAATCAAACTTATACGGCAGACAGATGCAAGTAGTATTACTCCTACTAGCATATCATGTAAACACTTAATTCATATAGTTGATATATAAATTTCAGCAAACATTTGGTATGCCAACTGTTACTGTTGAGCAACCAAAGTGACACAAATAACCAAAACCACTTATACTGTTGAGCCCATCCGTCATAATGATGCGTACAGATTTATACTAGGCTTTTTTCAACGGCCAGATTTGAACTCATGACAATGCATATCGATTTACGCAGAAATCTTGATAAGTTAAACCAGGGAACTGCATATTATTTTCAATTCTAATGAAAAAGCCATATACATTAATCATAAATATTGATGGTTTATTACAGCAAAAGAGACAACAAAGCTATGTAGGAAAATATAAGTTCCAAGGTTCGATTCATAATGGCCCTTTTCATCTGATGAGACTGAATAAAAATTGTATCGAAATACCGATAGCATACTAGTAGTTAGAATCAAACAAATATAGCACACAGATTCAACTAGCATTATGGCTACAAGCATAAAATCATATAACCACTTTATTCACATAGCTGATCCAAACTACTTTGAATTGAGATATAATAGATTTGTTAATTCGTTACAGTTGGCATAGCAAATGTTTGCTATGCCAACTGTAACTGTGACCTATCGACACAAATGACCAACAACAACATACCCAATATAATCTCACAAGTAGGATGTACGCATTCCTTACCTAGTATATAATCCCACAAATGGGGTAGCAACAAATAACCGAATACAATTTACACAGAAATCTTGATAAGTTAAACCAGGAGATTGTATATTACTTTCAGTTCATACAAATGACAGTAAAACAATCAAATTCCCACCAGAAGTTTCGTTAAAGGTGTTCAAGATTTAATATATACTTCCTCTATTTCAATTTATTGGTTTGGTTTTAGCTAGACACAAAGTTTAAGAAAGTAAAGTGACTTTTGAATCTTGTGGTCTTAAATTAAAGATATGTAAAATGTACGAAAATTCTCTTTAATCTTGTGATCTTAAACAAGTCATGTCAAAAGTTAGTATTAAAGAGTTGTCAAAAAAAGGAAAGAAACGTTCTTTTTTAAACAAACTAAAAGGGAAAGTAACACAAACAAATTGAAATCTACGGAGTATAAAGTAATTTTGACACATATATAGTATAACTTTTCGACAAAGGGTGTTCAACTGACCACTCATTGTATATGGTTCTTCCACTGATTCCCACTAATGGTATACTTAGTGTAAGCGAGCTCGAAGTTTACATCTTTGGAATAAATTCTTGTTTAATAAAAAAATCTAATTAGAGATAAGTTGTCCATGAGCATCATGGCATATGCAAAAAGGAAAAAATTAATGGTTAATGACAGGAAAAAGTAGGCTGAATAAAATTGAATCTTGATAAAACCTCATATCACAATATAAGAAAATCCTCAAAAAGAAGTGAAAAAGATTGCTCTTTTATTGATTAAATCATTAATGAGTAGTTAATATTGAAGAATCAAAAGAAGAAGAAAACAATACTATTTCTATTTTTTTTAATGTTTTTACTTTTTTTAATTCCTTTTGAGGGAAAAAGTTGGCAAATTCCAAATTCTCTCTTTTTTTCCCCTCTTTTTCCATCAGCAATCACAATGAGAAAAAGCTAAAAACGAACATCAACTCAAGAAAAAGTGAATGAAACATAAAAACTAAAAATATTCAAAATCTCCTAAAGATTCAATCTTTACAAATATCACATGATATAAATATATATATATACCAAAAAAAAATTTAAAAAAACTAACCTTGGATTCTGCTTATCAAAAAGACAAAAGCTCTCCTCTGTCTTCTTCTAAGCTGAAACAAGACAACAAAATCAAAAGTGACAAAGCACAAAATATTGTGCTGATTATATTACAAAAAAATTGAACTTTTTTTTTTAAAAAATAACCTTTTTCTCCTTTAATAAACTGTACCCATATGACAAAAAAAAAAAAACTGATTTTTGAGGGAAAATATGAAAAATAAATGGAAGTGGAGTGGGGCGTGGGGGTGTGTGGGGATGGGTGCAGAGCTAGAATTTTTCAGCTGTTTTTTTAATTAAAAAATTGTAGGTGTTGTGTGGGTGGGGTTTGAGTGGAAGATCCATATTTCCAACATTTGCGCATCACCCACCACGTATTCACCTGCTTCTTTTGCGTTATACTATTCTTAATCAAATATCTCGAATTTTAATTTTTAAATATTTTTTTTAAAAAAATAATTTTTATCATTGTCGTTAGTAAATTGATTCGTGACATAAGATAATTTTCATATGTAGTATTTGGACTCGAAATGTTTGATTATGGTTGTTCGTTTTTGTTACAAATATAACTATGTTTTCTTATATGATCTTGATATTTTTGACTTTAGAAACATTTGATTATTATTCAATAATGAATTTTCATGTTATTATCATTCATGTTCTAAAATTAAATGTTTCGTATTGAACTTATATTCATCAAAATAGAATATTTATCTTTTTCAGCTGAGCATTTATTATAAATAACTTATTTATTCGTAAATAGAGAGATAAGTGTAAATTCTATCTTTTTTATATTTTATTTTTGAGATCACACTAATTTTGTTATTATTAATTGTTGTAGATCAATTTATTCTGTATTTGGTGAACCGATAATGTTCAAATGCCTACTAAAGTTTAAAAATATTTCTCTACTTGACTAATAGAACTTAAATACACCTCGAATCTTGTAACTTGAATGAAATACACCCCTAAATTTTCGTCAAATTTAGGGGTGTTTTTTCTCTCAACTTTTTATTAAGAGTCACATGCTCCTACAAGAGTTTGAGATCACTTGCTATGTCATGTGACAAATTGAGGATGTAAATGTATTTAAGTTCAGTTAATCAAATAGACAAATAATTTTAAAACTGTTAATAATGAAGAATAAAATTAATAATTTGTGTCAAATTTAATAAAGGATTTTGAGTAGGGTATATTCTTTGTGCAATATTGATATGGACTTCCACTAATATAGTTAGGTGGACAACTTTTTGTGAATGTACAAATAAATAAATAAAAAATGGTACATGAAAAAACGTGCATTTTGGTATATCTTCATAGGTATAATGATGATAGCATGTAAATTTCTAAAGTAGCCATTATTTGTAAAAAAATAGTCAATATATCAATTGTCAATGATCATGTTTCTTCAAATAAATTGATCATGATATGTAGTATGGAAATTTACCATGAATTGGTTAATATTACATTTATCGTCATTTTATTGTGGTCCTACTCTTTTATACGAGTTTGATATATAAGTTATGAGCAAGTTTACATAACTAGAATTTCATTTTAAATATATTAATAGATAAAAATTTATTTGTATCAGGTGTTTAAACCAAATAAAAATTGAATGACGTGTGTTTGCACATAAGCTTCTATCACTTAATCATTGTTAGTTATATGTATACTTTCACCTCACTAAATTATTTAACTGTGATAATTTGATATGATTTGATATAAACGTTTGATTATTTTTTCCGTATTAATACCATATCACCTATGTAAGGGTAAATTTTACAACAAATCACTTTTTAGCTCATGCATTTGAAATATAGCTATTATTATGAAGTTTCAAATTCTACAAATGGCACTCAAAGAATATTATCATTGAATACCTATGAAATTTAAAACTTCATAATAATATATTTTTTTCCGAAAAGTGATTAATGAGTGTTATTTTATATTTAAGAGAGCCTTAAATCATAGCCATTTTGAGTCCTATGGCCCAATCGAAGCTATGGGCCTTTTTTGCTTCTAAAGTGGGATGGGCCAAAATGATGAAGTTATAGAATTAAGCTCATTCAATAGCTCGGACCATTACTATATGTTGTTTCATTTGCTTTGTATTATGTTATTTAATGGGTAAACAACATAAATTCCACTAGTTTAGGTTCTAATTATAAGTATTCACGATAGTTTTGAATACTTCCTCTACCACATTTCGTTGGTTGGATACATGTATCTTAATTCGACGGATACATGTATCTGAGGAATTGACAAAGCAGGATACATGTTTAATTAAGGACTCCAACTAAAATGCTTAGTTTAAGGAGGAAATCACTCCTTTAATAGATTTTAAATATATCTTGTCTAACAACTTCTGAAAATTAAAAAATATTTTAATTTCTTCCATTTATTTTTAGCAACAAAAAAGTGAAAAAAATTATTTTCAGAAATTTGAATTTGCAAATTAACTAAATTAGGATACATGCCTTTTACTAATGTATTTGAAGTATGTATCTGATTCATGCATCTAATTTCCTTAGATACATTTCATTAGATGTATCTGCTATATATGTGTATCTGATACATACTTAGGGACTTAGATGTATTAATTATATATCAATTGTGTGTAGCATATAGCAGATACATGTATTCGAAATTTATTTATGTATCTGAAGTATGTATCCAATAAATTTGTGATTGCCGTAATTTCATGACAATGTAATCTACAACAATCTCGTTGAAGTATGACTAGATACATGACAGAACCGTCTCAGATACACAAAAGAAAACACACTAGATCACGACATAAAAATCTCATATACATAGAATAACATGCTCAGATATATGACAGAAAACAACTCATATATATTTAATAGAAAATACATATACATTTAATAAATAAATAAATAAACAAGATACATAAAATATTCTGGCTAGATACATGATAGAATCATTTCAGATAAACTGAATGAAACATACGACTTATCATCTCATTACAAAACTTTTTCATACTCTTTTTTGAATGAAAAGGTTAAAGCAATCACTCCCGCTGCAAACCATACTACTTATAATTTTTCTTCTTTCTTTCTTTCCTCCATTTTTACTTCCATCACCATTTTATTTGTCTGTTTAATTTTAGAGAGGGATGTGCAATTTTAACGTGGGGGTGTGAGGCAGATATTGTTGGCAGAGGAAATTGGGGGAAGTGATGAGAGAGAAAGATATTTGCTAATGAAATAAAAATTATTTTTGATAGATATTCTGAAGAAATTATGAGTTGAGAGGATGAAGAAAGAGAGAAAATATGTTGGAGGAAGTTGGAGGTGGGGGAGAGTTATTGTTGGCAGAAGAGATTCAGGGATGTTAAATTGTTAATGTCTCTATTTAATTAAGGAATTTAAATTTTAAGATAATTATTCTATATCATATTTAAGAAATTTGTGTATCTAATTTAACTTTTTATAATATATGGTATAATTATTAAAAAGTGATATTATAAGTAATATTTTTAAACGATAGGTAAAATATGTATATATGATAGTTAAGTATGTCTAATTATGTAATTTTTCCTTACTTAATTGTATTGTCTTATATTCTTCCACTTTGCTATGATTTCTTGTTTTTTTTGTACATAATATCATCTATAGACTCCACTTATGAAACTATACTGATATGTTATTGTTGTTGAGTTTAATAATAGTATCTAAATAAGGTACCCCGTAAATTTTTTACTTGTTGATGAGTATTATCCCATTGTAGTGAAAATTAACAGAAAATTACATTCAATGACCTTGAAAATGAATGATTTTGAATTTTTTTATCCTATTATTTTGATAAGCAAATCTTCAAGATCAAAAGTCAAGTTGATTGAGTTTGCCAGATCGATTCAAGATTAGTCAACATCCACTTCAAGACCATTCTTGTAAATCACCCCGCAAGTAAAAAGATACACAATAGTAAAGACAAAAATTAGGTGCATTGAATTATTAAAATGAGGTGGGTAGGTGGGGTGGGGTGCGGGGGATCCTATATCTTGGCAATGTCAAGTCATTTTTCAAGTAATGGGACACTATTTTCTTCACAATAGGGGAAGGGGGAGACACAAAGAACTTGTTGAAATGTCACTATTACAAGCAAAATGTTACTATAATAGTGTGGGGGTGAATCTAAATTTAAGGCTCACCACATTCATTTGGTCCTTTCAATTGTCCCTATCACTCACTTCCTACCTTTTGACAACTCATTTTCATTTGTCAAAAAATTGAAACCTTAGCCATAGAGATCCAAAGTAGGAATACGTGTGAATTTCAAGATTTCAACAAATATTTTTATATTTTTTAATGTTTGTGTGAATTTTTATTTAGATTCAACATTTTATAGGCATATATGAAAGATTAATTATTTGTCACTCATGTCAATTGAGTATTTATAGGCATGAACGTTCAATTCCTTCTGATGTTTGAATATGTATTTTTAAAGTTATAGACAAAGATAGCGACCTAATCCATCGACGAGCAAATACATTAACTGAGCTTCACATTATCTCAACAACATCTTCATACTCGTCTTGTCAAACTATTGAATCTGATACTCATTGTTGAGTTAAACCAATTCAAAAATACTTTTAACATAGTCTGATATTTTTAAAGCAAGTCCACATAATTTTATAATAAATATAAAAAAAAATTATACACTAAAAATTAGATACATATAAAAATGACATATCTTATGTAAACCCAAGCATTGATCTCTTGTGATTCCCACCCTCACAAGACGACACTCTTGATTATGATATGTCCTTTTAGTCAAATACATAAAAAATAAAATTAAAAAATCTATTATCAATATAATAATAATTACTTTATTTTATAATTGTAATGATAAAATATTTTTATAAGGGCACTCCTTACTAGGGGGTAAACAGAATAAATGTATAACGACAATATTAATTTGGGTACCTTTACTGCACCTTGTCGGAATAGAAAAATTTATTATAAATGATATTCAATTTATTATTTTGAAAAAAAAAAAAAAACTTGCGGTATTTGGGTCACTGTAAAATTAATTGATACTCCCAAATATTTATTTATTTATTTTCAGTCCAATTTCATTTAATTAAATGCAAAGCTGCAGTTCGACACGCACTGTTCCCTACGGAGGAACTTATTTTTTACTACTAGGTAATTTGCGAGATAGAGAAATTGTATTTGATAAATTCGAGTTCAAAAGAGAAAATACTTAAAACAATGTTGCAAATAAATTATGATAATGAAATATCAAAACATGAAACAAATGAAGCAACACATATTATATTATCTTGAAGAAAAATAAACTATTATTACAAAATAGTTTTAATTTTTTAGCCCGTTTAGAATTTGATATGAAGTTTAAGAAAATAATGTTGTAAATTTTTTGAATCATGTAATCCTAAATTTAAATTATGTCAGATATATCTGAAAAATCATTTGATCTTATGACTTTAAACATATAATGTTTGGAAAATTTTGAAATTTAAAAAGTTACTTAAAAAAGAAGAAGAATTATAGATAAAAAAAAATTAAGTCAAACAAATTGAAACAGAGGGAGTACTGCTTATAAGATCGTAAGGGATGAGGCTAGGCTAAACCCAACCTCTCTCATCTAAAGGGCTATCTACTAATCCTCTACTCTAATATTTGATTGCTATACTTTACCTAAAGCTACATCATATTCTATCTAATGATCTTCCTTAATTTTCTTTTCCAGCCTACATCCATCTCTTTTAATTTTCGCTACAACCAACTTTTTACATCTTCTTGCTGACACATCCATTTACTTCATCTTCACATAGTCAAATCATCTCAATTTCGACTTCATCATCTTATCCGCTACAAAAGTTATTCTCTCATTTTCCATGATCAAGGTTTTTACCCATTGAGGGATCGTTTGGTAGCTAGAGTTATTCATATATTAATAATATATACATTAGTTATGAGTGAATTTATGTATTATTGTATGTTGTATTCGTTATGTGAATTTTATTTATTCGTGTATTATAATACGGATTTCTAAACTGTTAATCAAACATTGTATACATATATAACTTATTTCCTATCTACCAACCAAACATTGTATAAGTTATACAAAAAATAATACATATATAACTTAAATCTTATCCAACTACCAAATGATCCTTCCTCACTCTTTAAAAAGCTTACTCCCTCTATCTCAATTTATGTACTTTTTCGTTTTTTGAAAAGTCAATCAATTTAAATTTGACTGAATTCAAGAGTCCCAATTTAAATTATCATTTGAATATAATAAATATAATATCTTAAAAAATATAATAGAAAAATTATTATTAATGATAAAGATAAGTTAGAGACTAAGTGTAAAATTAATTATTAATTTTATAAAGTAGACAAATATTATTGAATATCCTAAAATAATTTATATAAACTTATTTGAATCTCAAAATTGGAAAAGTATACTGAGTACGTAATTAAAAACAGCAAACAAAACAAGCAAAACGCAGAAAGTGTAAAAGAGTTGGCGCTGCAATCTTCAAAAAATCTGCTAAAAGAGAGAGAAAAAGCTTGTAAATGTTCATAAATCGCTACGATGATCTGAGAATTTTTTCTCGAAATTGATTATTGAAATCAGAAGTTCAGTGGAATTATAGCTCATAGCTCTGTCAATTGCCGATTTTGATCGCCGTGTCGTTGGTAGGTTTCCGGTGAGATTCCGTTGGCATTTCATTCCGGTGAATGTTATCGTAACGGTTTTTATTTCATTTGTAGTATTTGTTATTTGGTGTAATGTGAGATCTGAGTTTCAGTTTACGGAGAATTGAAATTGAATAATTGTTTGATTTTAAGTGTGATCAAGTTTGTGGATTCTTATAATTCATTATTTATTTTTTGAAAAATGTTGATAATGTAGCAATGTGAATATTGTCGATCCAAACTAGTTCAGTATTGCGGCTGAGTAGTTGTTGTTTTGATTATATATGTTGAGTTTTGCCTGTCATAGCATTTTACCTCTTTTTTATCGTTTTTTATCGTTGTTTGAGCCGAAGGTCTATTGGAAACAGCCTCAGGTAAGGTGCAAACCTCACATGTGAGATTACACTGGGTTTGTTGTTGTTGTTGCTGTTGTCGTCGTTGTTGCTGCTGCTAGTGGTGGAGTTAGAATTTTCACGAAGGAGTTTCAATATAGAAGAAGAAAACATGTGAAGAAGCCGAGGGGATTCAACATCTACTATATATCTATACATAAAAAATAATTTTAACTTTGTATATACCATGTAATTTTTTGCCCAACCCCCTCGCCCCTACCAAGCTCCTCCCATGGTTGTTGCTGTTTGCTGTAATGTGAGATATGAGCTTCAGTTTACGGTAATTGAATACTTGGTTGATTTTGGGTGTGATCAAGGTAGAGGATTCTTAAATACCTAATGCATATATATTCTTTTGTTGGAAAAAAAAATGATGTTGATATTAAATTTATAGTTGGCTTGAATTGGAACCAAGTGGATATAGTTGATCCAACTAGTTCAGGATTGTGGTGTAGTAGTTGTTGTTTAAGTATACATGTCGAGCTCTGCCTGTCTGTCCTGCTATTTCTTTAACATTTTACTAGAACTATTTATCAGTTTGAGGTGTGTCGGTGGAGTTCAATACAATAACTAGAGTATAGGACTTGTTCTTTTGTGTTTATCAGCAGGGAATGATCTTTATTTCCATTCTGTGGTAGTTTGATGTATGGTTTGACTGGACTGCACACATGAATAGTATTAATGGAGCTTGATGTTTTTTTTCCCTGGTGAGCTAGAGTACTCTTTGCAGTGTTAAATAATTTTCAAATTCATTTGGAATATCATTGCGATATTCAAGAAACAATGCTTGTCTTTTCTTTTGCGCAAAAATTATTTATCTTCTTTTTATAGAAAGTCTGAGATTCTGGTGGCTTACTTGTCTTCTTTTAGTTATGTAAGTGCAACCTGTGCTTGGATGGTTTTGAGACGGAAAAGCCATAATTGCATTGAACTCTAGCGGCAAAACTTACTTCGTCATTCTTTCCTCCTCCTTGTCACGTAGATGTCAGGTTTGTTACCTCATTTGGTCGTTGAACTGAAGATTTTGTTGGGATAATTTAATTAGTGTTTGCTCTATGATGCTCAAGTATGAATGCTCTGAATAGTATCCTGTGTTCTAGAAGGGGGATCAGATGCTTATTATGATGACCGTAGAGAAAGAAAATCAGACTTTGAGAATTCTGAGGATGAAACACGGAGATTCAGAATTGGTGCTTTCAGGAAAAAGGCAATCAATGCTTCCAACAAGTTCACTCGCTCCCTCAAAAAAAGAGGAAAAAAGAAAGTTGATTACAGGTTTCCTTCGGTTTTGATAGAGGATGTCCATGATGCAAAGGAAGAAAATGTTGTCTATGAATTGCATCAGCAACTTCTTGACAGGAATTTGTTGCCACCCATACATGATGACTACCATACCTTGTTGAGGTGAGTTGCCTTTTGAGTTGTATAATTCTTTGGTTGACAGTATTCTCTGTTGCGCGAGTTTTGGCAATTTTCAGTGATAACTTACAATAAAAGCAGTAGAATTTTTTGGAAAATGCTCTTCAAGTCCTCCATTTGTCATGGCTATTTTGTTTTGAACCTCACTCAACCTTGCGAGTTGTGTCCTTGTATTGGATTTAGTGATTCTTGTGCACCGATAGTAAGTATTACAATCTTATGTTAGTATTCTATTATTTATAGATTCTTAAAGGCAAGAGATTTCAACATTGAGAAAACTATTCAGATGTGGCAAGAAATGCTTAACTGGAGGAAGGAGTATGGAACAGACACAATATTGGAGGTAGTTGCATACTACAGGCATAAATTTGTCTTGTGATCACCATAACTCTAATTTTAGCATTTTGCTTCAACTTTATTTGCTTATTGGACCCTGTGACTGCTCAGGATTTTCACTTTGAAGAGCTGGAAGAAGTCCTGCAGTATTACCCCCAAGGATATCATGGAGTTGACAGGGACGGAAGGCCTGTGTATATTGAAAGGCTTGGACAAGCTCACCCGAACAAATTAATGCGAATCACCACAATTGATCGCTACATGAAATATCATGTCCAAGAGTTTGAAAGGGCCCTACATGAGAAATTCCCTGCATGTTCTATTGCAGCAAAGAAAAGGATCTACTCAACAACCACAATTTTGGATGTGCAAGGCCTTGTATGTTGCTTCACTGAATGGATAATTTACCAAAATTGATGACTGTCTTCAAATCTCTGTTGCATTTTTTACACAATCTAAAACTTTATGAAGCTATATAGCTTTTATTGCGACAATTAAGTACTTTTGCGTTAATTTCATATCTACATGCATTAAACACTTAAGTGGGACCGCAAATAGCTTAGCATGCCCACTGTATTTCTAAGAATTAGGTGGAGCTGTTGGGTCCTTCAATTTCTGTCTCTACATAGTTTGGATTTGCCTTTACCAAAGTGATTTATGGATTATGATATGCGGATAACATGTATTCCCATTAAACTTTGCCAGACAAAGTATGTTTACCCCTCTATAAGGTCTTTTAATAGTGTTGCTCCTTATTTTTAAATAAGTCTTATAGAAGTGTTGCTGTCAGCTTACTGCTTATTGTTCAATTTCACGTATTAAGAAGTATGCCATTGATTGCAGGGAGTTAAAAACTTCACCAGGACAGCTGCTACTCTTTTGGCAGCCTTGGCAAAAGTTGATAACAATTATTTTCCTGAGGTATTAGCTGTCATCATGAATGAATAGTTAAGTTAGATTTCAAGTAGTTATTCAGATTCCGTTGTTAATGATTTCTGGCATCTCTATATAGACATTACAACGGATGTTCATTGTCAATGCTGGCCCTGGCTTCCAAAAGATACTTTGGCCTGCAGCACAGAAATTTCTGGATGCAAAGACTATTGGCAAAATACAGGTGGAGGAAAGCAGGGGCTTCTTTTCTTCTACTCATTTGGTCCAACTTCAACTGACTGAATATCTGCGTTCTCATCTGCACTTTGCAGGTTCTGGAACCTAAATCTTTGGGTAAACTGCTTGAAGCGATTGACCCTAGGTTTTTCTCTCTCTATTGTTCATATAAACCTACCTGTTTGAAAAAAAATGTTAATTTCTGTATCTGATATTTTCTGTCCAGTCAGTTACCTGACTTTCTGGGTGGATCTTGTACCTGTTCTGTTGGCCGTCGCTGCCTCAGGTCTAACAAGGGTCCATGGAGTGATCCTGAAATAATGAAGGTGGGCTTGTTGGTGTTTTCACTGTTTTCTTCTTTTTATGGCTCTTCTCGTTTAAGTTTAAGGAATTATTTCTTCATGTGAGGTGACCAATAGTTTTCTACTCCACTTTTAGCTTGTACATGACGTAGAGGCAAAAACTGTGAAGCAAATATCTGGAATATCCAGAGATCAAAGGAGAATTGATTCCTCTAAACAGATACGCCCACTAAAGGTGAATTTTTACTTTGACATTCTTAGTGTTGTTTCCTTGTGTTTATTATACCTCCCAGCTCCCCCTATTTGACATATTTTGCGGTCAGGGAAGAATTAATGAGACATCAACAGCTGAATCAGTATCAGATGTTCATGACCCATGTTCTCCAATTAGACGAAGTAGCAGTTCAATTCCACAGCTGTCCCTACTTGATGAGGAAGTGAGTATTACAGTATTATATAACCATAGTTTAGTTTAAAATGTCATTTCTTATCAAATATATCAGGTGTTTGTAATGTGCAATAATCACCATGATGTGTATACCTTCAAATATAATCATCAGATTAGTGATTTATCCATTGCTCCAAAACCAAAGGGTGAGCGAGAAAAAAAAGGGCCTCAATAATGGAAGGGAAAATAGTCATCATGTATTTATAGTGTGTGCAAATGCGTTCCTTTTAGATATGCGATACAATTATTTTACCTTAAATATTGCTCGTGCAGGCAAGGGAATCGAATTCTACCCCCTACTGTAGTTGTGATGAGCAATTCAGCACAGGTGAACTAGTTGATGTTAATAAGCATGTCTCCCTATGTTGCCCAGAGCCTCCAGAATGCAATCTGACGAATTTTTCCACCAATGCACAACCAACTTCTGAAGGTATTTGTCATCATTGTTTATCTATACTACCAGTAGAGTGTAGTCTGATACGGTTGCCTGCTGGACCTGACGACCTGTTTCTAATTATGTGATATTATTTATGATGAAGACTTGCTCAACTGTAACTTCAATTATGATTTGAGCTCCATTTGGATTGTCCGAAATTTCTCATGTATTTGAAACTCGTTACTTGACGATTATATCTAATGTAAACTTGATCCCGGAGAGAGATCTCAAAATCGCTTAAATTTAGCCATACAATTATAACTAGAAGAATTTGAAGTGACGTTAAAATTAGGAGAGTTGAATTCATTTAAAATAGTAATATAATGCTTAGATGTTAACAATGACGGTTACATTAGTACTAATTTTATGCTTGCAAATTAAATGTGCAAATTTATTGATTTCAACTGTTTGAGGTGAAATGGAGCCTTAATAAAATAATGTCCAAAATAAATATGTCACATGACTCCCTTCTATGTTACTGTCTTAACTAGGGGTAATAATTTTCATCATCAAGACTTGTCAAAAGAAATTATTTTCAGCAGTCAGAAATTAAAAAAATCTGAATTTCATCTATTTTTCTTCCTTTGGTGTCATACTAATGATTGACATTCTTTTCTTTAGATGATATCTCCTCATCATGCAAAATTCATCTTACTTACTTTTCTTTTCCTCCATTGAAGGGCACAACTTTTAAAAGTTTCGGAGTTAAAACACTAGAGGACCTTAAATTTCATTAAATTTATCACCTAACCTTTTTTAACTGAGAAACTTTATTGTATCTGTCATCTAACAAGTTGATTATGGTTTGACTAAATTGGTTATCAAAGTAATTTTTGACTAAATACTGATTTTAGCCAGATTTTCATGAAAAGTTGCTAAAATATTCATATTCATTCATATGCCAATTCTCTATCCATCTCTTTCTTCTATTCATTCATTTCTAAACTGATGTGCATTGCCAAATCTGTAGACATTCAAGCAAGTACATCAGTTGATTTATGAGGTTATTAACTTCCAATTAAAAGATTATGCTACTGGACGTCCCCTGATGGGGATTCATGTCCCCTTTTTTATGTGCTCTTTAGGTACATTGGTGATTCATTGGTTTGAAACTATCCAGAAAAAGGTTTTGAGCAGATGTATGCAGTGCTTGGAAAGGAAACTGGTTCCTTTCATACTCAAACTCTCTGGACTGATTCGTGGTGTGTTCTTTGAGTATTGGAGGAAACAGGCAAATGCTTCCCACACTAGTGCATTAGAAGAAAGACAAGAAAGCAGTTCTTCTGCTTATAGTGAAGTTGTTCGTAAATCAGATGAGGCCCTCCCGTGCATGGAGCGTCTTCATAAACTGGAAATGTTGTTCGAAGAAATAAAGAGAAAACCTGCTGAGATCCCAGCAGAGAAGGACCAAATGATCCAGCAATCAATGGAAAGGATCAAATCAGTGGAGGTGGACCTCGACAAGACAAAAAGGGTATGCCTTATTATTGACAGTAATATAACTTTAAACTTAGATTATTCAACTTTCATGTTTTATATTTTTCAACAGGTGTTGCATACTGCTGTAGTGAAACAACTCGAAATTGCAGAATTGTTGGAGAACCTAAAACAATCAAGTAATCATGTAAGATTTTTTACATTACAAATATGAACTCTGTTGCCAATCATTTGTCAGATAGCCTATCAACCACCTCATATTTTCTAAGGCGGTTAATTATGGCATCTGGTAGGTTTCTCGTTTACCTGTCTTTTTCATTTTCATGCTTAGGGGAGAGGGGTACATGGTAGGGTTGAGCATTGTTGAAAGATGAAATCAGGAAAATCAACTGTCAAGTCATTTTGTCCGTTGGCTTCTTGCTTTTGCTTTCCTCCCAATACTTTTGACGTGGAGCATAAATTTCTGAATCCACCTCTGTTGTTGTTGTTATGTTTTTCTTTGGGGGGTGGGGGATGGGGTCTTAAACTAGGTGTTGGGGACACTATGTCAAGTATAAACTATTACCTTTCTAGCCACTATTGATAGTTAAAAGGTTAATGCCTTCTCTTCTTCTATGTTTCTGAAACTCAGATCTTTTTGTTGCAGCGGGGGAGGTTATTATGTTGAATATACGAGAGGGTTGATGCAACGTGAATTTTGACTGCTAACCGTGCTTCGAGGGGAGTAGATGTTAGAGTTTCTGCACTTTTGAGTACTTCTAATCCTTTTACTCAGAACTCACAGAAATGTTTCTTTCAAGATGTTCATTATACTAATAATGTGTCAAAAAGGAAAAGCTTAAAGGAAACAGCTTCAAATTTCATGCAATAAATGTGCCTTTACAAATTGCCAGTGTGAAGAATCGGCTACGTGCTGATGTTTTCCAGGAAGAACGTCTCGGCATGTGTTGAGTAGTTCTTTCGAGTTAATAGTCAAATACTCATTTAAACTATGAGTTTTTCGTGAGTTTCACACCCAATAATTAGTTATTCCCTTTTCATACCTGAATTATCACTCAACATTCATTTATTTTGTCTTAGTTGTAATCTTTGAGAGTTTGAGCTCGTCACACCGGGCTTACCTAGTGCGGGTTATTTCTCCTATGTGGTTTGCGAGCTATTGCATAGGAGCGGAGGTTTTACCCTGTGCACACTCAAAGGTAGTGGTTATGGGTTTTCCTTGTCATACAAAAAAGGTTATAATCCTCAAGAGTACAATGCCCAAGGCACAAAGTATTTCTTGTTCACGTAGAATCTGAGGAAGGGTCGTAGCTCAAAGGATGTGAGTTGTGACATAGACAATTTATCCTAATACAAATATCAATTATTGTTTTTTCTATTTAAACTCGTGATTTATAAATCATACGGAGACAATTTTATTGTTACTTAAGAGTTCTTGAGGACAATTATATCAATTATTTGCAACATGTAAGAAATGCCACCGACATTACATTAAATGATTCCATGTGGGTTCAAGATAAAATAACAATTGTCCAATCAAAGAGGGCAGGAGTTTTTTTTTCTTTTTAAAAATTGTTTTATAATTTACTACTCGTATCTTTTTCCATTTGACATAAAAAAAATGAAGTTTTTTAAAAACTTAATATTCAAACAAAAGCGATTGGATAAGAATCACTAAACACATGACATATATTACACATAAATCTGAATTAGTTAATCATATGATTAATTGTTGGTGTAAAATGTAACATTATTTACCCAATGTTGCAATTAAGATGAGTTTTATCAAAAAACTTAAAAGAGGTAGTATAATTTGGTATTTGGAAGGAAAACTTGACATTGAATTGGTCACAATTATTTGTATGATAATAACTATATGTATACATAGCTATCTTGATTGATATAGTAAACTCATAAATCATGTTCAAATTTCATCGCAAATTTTTCAGACCAAACACTTGTCGGTAATTAGAAATATCTCTATTAAATTGAAAATTAACACCTTTTTTAAATATTAAGTTTTCAAACTTCTAAAATATATTGTTATTTTTTTATAATTCATTCACTTCAAAACTGATTCTAAGCGTTGATAACATCATCTTCATTAATGACAATTCAACAGTAAATAAAAGATCCATTTGTTCAAAATATATATTCATTTAACGCATTTTATATGATAAAACTCTATTAATTTCATTTTTTAGATCAACTTGCCTATAAGTAATTTGACAAAAAGTTATGGGATATAAAAATATATTGTTAGGGAGCATTCCACTACTAAGAAAAGCCACAAATCGATAATCCATTAAATGAGTTAATCATATCGAATGTTTGTAGCCTCATATTAGCTAAACCCAATACGAGCTTTATATAATATCCAATTTTTTATAAAGTTTTTGAACCTACAAAGTATTTTTTTAGTGGATTCGAAAGAAACAGATTGAATTTGATAGAACGTTCATCCCTCACCTAATTTTTCCATTTAAAAAATAACAGACAAAATCATGATATGCAATGCTATTTCTTTCATGATTCTGTAATTGTACTTAAAGTGATTTCTGTCGGATTAAATCTTTTGGCAAGTTTTGAACCTACAAGGTACTTTTTAGACGAATTCGGAAGCAACAAATTCATTTGGATAGAAGGTATACTCTTAAACTAGTCTCTCCCATTTAAAAAATATGGATAAAATACTGATAAACATGACTACTTTCCCCTGGTGTTGTAGTTGAAGCAGCATTCTCCGAAGAAAATTATTTGACTACTGTCTTTATTATACAATCGGGGAAATGCAGATATTTGGTGGACAAGAAGCAATATACACTCGCTTGCCATACCGAAATGATTCGCCAATTAGGTTAAACTGAAGCAAGATTTTATAAAAAAAAAGTATATTCCTTATATGTTCGTATCCAATCCATCCTTGTATTAGAGCAAACCGATCCACTAATTTGACGTCAGAAAGAACTGCTTAATTAAATTCGTTGAGGTGCAACCTTCGCCATGACCTCACTTGAACGTGAAATATTTCATGCACCAGATTATTTTATAATTAATTAATAATCAAAATCATAACTGTTTCTCCCCTACCGTTGTAATTAAAGTAGCATTCTCCGAAGAAATTCTTCGACCACTGTCTTCATTACAGGATAGCGAAAATATAGATATTTGGTCGAAAAGAATTAAGCAAATAAAACTACACTTGCTTGTTGTACTAGGATCACTCGTCAATTAGGTCAAACTTAAGCTAGATTTTACACACAAAAAAAAAACATTCCTCGTGTGTTTGTATCCAATCTATCCTTGTATTAAAGCAGACTAGGCCATTGATTTGACGTCAGAATGAACTGTTTAGTTAAATTCTTTGAGGTACAACCCTTGCCGTGAACTCACCTGAATGCGAAATATTTCATGCACCGAATTGTTTTATCATTAATTAATAGTCATAACTGTAGCTACTTTTCTTCTACTGTTATAATTAAAGTAACATTTTCTGAAGAAATTCTTCGAGTACTATCTTCATTGCAGGATCGCGAAAATGGAGATAATTGATGGAGAAGGACCAAATAAAACTACACTCACTTGTTGTACCGGGATCACTCGCCAATTAGGTCAAACTGAAGCAAGATTTTACCAAAAAACATATTATTCATGTATTCGTATTCAATCTATCATTGTATTAGAGTAGACTGAACCACTGATTTAACACCAAAATGAACTGCTTTAGTCGAATTCCGGGGGTGCAACCCTCGCCGTGACCTCACCTGAACGCGAAATATTTCATGAACTAGATTGTTTTTATAAAATTTTATTAAATCCCCAAAAATCAAATTGAAGCTTACATCAATTTTGTCAATTTTCAATTCCATTTAATATTATTTTATTTTTTCCAATTAAAATATACCCCTAAAGCCAAAGATTATCTCTTTCATTCCCCATTTGGAGTAGAAAAATGTCCTTTGCAGAAGAACCGAGTGGATAAACATAGAAACTTTTCCCCCATTTTCTCTTCGACCCAAATCTCGATCTACAATTAGTTTTCATTTTTCTTCGTGTTTAATCAATCAAATTAATTTTCGATGTTATGATTGATGTCTGATTGTTAAATTTCTGGATCGAGATCGAACGAACCTCGATCAATCTGTTCCCTTTTGTGTTCAAGGTTAGAATTTTTTAGAATTAATTTCTGATTATTATATTTTCCGGTTGTTTGAGTTTATGCGCTTGTATTTTTGTTTTTTGAATAATTGATAAATTTGTGGAAATTAGGGTTTTTTTTCCTTTTCGGTGACCTATTTTAGTGTGTTGATTATGGATGATTAATGTTTCGGTATCGTGTTCGGTGTTTTGGAGTTTGATTTTTGTGTTTTTATATAATTGTGGAATTTATGGCACGATCTATGATTCTGGATTTTGCTAGTTTATTGTTGAGTTTATTTGCTGTAAATTTGTAGAATTTATTAAGTTTTGATATGTAGATAGGTTGAAAACTTAAATTTCTTCTAATTTGGGCAGCATTAAATATTTTAGTTAGAAAAGTTTTTCGATTTGGTTGTATATCCTAGATTGAATTTTGTGTTTATTAATTGTGGAATTTATGGTGTTATGGTTATTATGACATGATCTTCGATGCTAGATTTTGCTAGTTTATTGTTGAGTTTAGTTGTTGTTAATTTGTAAGTTTTGATATATAAGGCAGGTTGAATTGAACCTTAATTTTCTTCTACTTTAGGGAGCATTAAATTTTTAAGTTAAGAAAAGTTCCTCGCCTTTGGTTGTATATCTAGATTGAATTTTGTGTTTATTAAATATGTAATCGAATTGCTACGGGCGGATGCAGAGCATAAGCACTAGGTTCATCCGAACCCTTGCTATCAGGGTCGAATTATTTTGGTAAAATTTGGGAATTTCGTGGTCTCTTTGTGAAGTTAGGTGTTATACGTATATATTCTTTAATAGTGGTATCATATTATCTATTGACATCCATGCTACGGGAAGGCTGAATGGTGCATTTGGTTGAATGCTTGTTTTTATTTACCTAGAGGATTAGGGATCAATTCTCACTTAATATGTTTTTTCTTCTTTTTTAGTGGTCATCCATGTAATAGAAAACCTAGATTTACCTCTGAAGGCTATCATGTTCCATGTCTTAGAGTTTGACTTTTGTGCTTTTCAATTGTGGAAGTTATGAAGTTATGTTTGTTGCGACATGATCTTTGATGCCAGACTTTTCTAGTTCATGTTGAGTTTATTTGCTATTAATTTGCAGAATTTGTAAAGTTGTGTTATGCAGATTCAATCTAGATATTTGTTTATTTTGGCCAGCATTATTTTTTTAGTTAGATGGTGATATGAAATGAGCTTAAATGGAGGAGTGAGATTCATATAGCTGACCCTAACTTGTTTGTGACTAGGCAAAGTTATTGGCAAGGATTCAGTTTTTCAGTTAGAAAAGTCTCTCTTTGGTCACATATTTTTTTTTCTGAGAAAGGTAACTTGTCCCTTTGGTTGTATATAGAAAAAGGTGTTTTTTCTTACCTTTTTTTATTGCACATGTATATTGGATATGGTGTTGTATACACCATAGTTGTCAAGTTTCGGTCTTTTGTGGTTGTTAAATATATAACGGGAATAGCTAGAGACAGATGAAGTACAATGAGTTAGGTACTATGAACCTTAGAGGTCAAACTCATCAAGATTAAATCCAGGATCTGCCTGTGGGAATATATTTTCCCAAAGTCACGTCGTAGGCTTGTTACATGCTTGTTATATTGTGATACCTAACTATTGTTAATCGAGGAGGTTGAAAGCATTACTTTCTCCATGTGTTGTAATTAAGTTACTGACTGTAGATATAGGCTATAACTGTTCCTCTTCTCTGTCTGGTGTTAACAACGAAGTTGAAATTTTTACTTCAGGGATTATTAGTGTGCTCATTTGGCATGATCTCTATGCATATCCATGCAAGAATTCGTGTTTCCATTGTTTTCTTATTTTGCAATCCAATCCCTATCCAATGGAATCTTTGATTTTATCACGAGCTGGTCTTTGCAGAGGCCTGGATAGAGAGCAAGATGTATGATGTGTGCCTCGCTTCTTAAATAAAATAAAATTATATCTAATCCTTTTGTTTTTTTGTGTGAATGCATTTGTGGATTGAGATACTGTTCAAAGAACAGCGTTAACTTATTCTCTCTTTATGGATGCTCTGACGCTCTAGTAGTGAGGTGCTGTATGAGTAATTGAGTATCTTGTCCCATAGTTGACTTAGAAGTTTGTATTAATATACATTTTCTCAATTCTTGAATGTAGTTTACTTTTGTAGTTTGTAGGTCATTTGGTTGGGGTGAAACATGTCTCATCAACAAGAGGATGATGCTGATTACATGGCAAACGAGTATGACATGGAAGCTATAGATGATGATATGGATGACGAGTTCCATGGCCGA
This sequence comes from Solanum chiquidenum, assembly GCA_029582725.1. Taxonomy (NCBI): domain Eukaryota; kingdom Viridiplantae; phylum Streptophyta; class Magnoliopsida; order Solanales; family Solanaceae; genus Solanum; species Solanum chiquidenum. The sequence continues at coordinate 60,366 of JAJOOS010005914.1, read as the reverse complement.
GATGTTGGTGGCTCTGATTCTGATGCAGATGACTATGACTACACGGTTTGTGAATTCATCCATAAAAGCTTAATTGCGGCATTTACAGGGGCGTGTTTGATGTATTGATTTGATTTTAATGATTCGTATCTCATTCTATTGAATTGTTTCTTCTTGAGTAGAATAATAAAATGCAAGATACCTCTGCTGCTGAGGCAAGGAGAGGTAGAGACATTCAAGGGATTCCATGGGAAAGGCTTAGCATAACCAGGGAGAAATACAGGCAAACGAGATTAGAGCAGTATAAGAACTATGAAAATATTCCACAATCTGGGGAGGCGTCAGAGAAGGTAAATTAAATGTGTATTTACTTATTTAATTGGTCTGAGTGATGACCTTTGTGTCTAATGGGAACATGGGTGGCTCTATCCATTTGCTATTCAACAGGACTGCCTAGCCACAAAGAAAGAAGTTTCATACTATGACTTCAGACGTAATTCAAGATCTGTTAAATCAACAATTTTACACTTCCAGGTAATTCTATTAGCCCTCTATACTTTTTGCTTTACTATTTGGTTATTTACATTGTATGGAACTACGGAAGACACTAGGCTAAGAATGTGTTTGAGGCTTATTTAAAGCTGACATTATTTTGGAGTGAATTTATTAGGCTGAAATATCAAACCAGGTTACTTGGATAAACCATATGATCTGTTATTTGTTGATAGAATCGTGCATATTAGTTTAATTTTCTCTAATTCTTTTAGGCAAGCTAACTTAAAAGTTTGTCACAATAATCCCAATGCTTTTTGTCTGTTTCATGGTATAGCTGAGGAATTTGGTCTGGGCAACCTCCAAGCATGACGTGTACCTTATGTCACATTTTTCCGTTATTCATTGGTCATCCTTGACCTGCAGCAAAAGTGAAGTTCTGAATGTATCAGGGCATGTAGCACCATGCGAGGTAGGTGTTGTGAACATGGAATCCACTGGTTGCTTTAAAGCATATTTGGTTATGACCTTTTTCTTTTTAATTTGTGATTGTAGAAGCATCCTGGGAGCCTTTTGGAAGGATTTACACAAACTCAAGTCAGCACTCTTACAGTGAAAGACAACTTGCTAGTTGCTGGGGGATTTCAAGGAGAACTAATTTGCAAGGTATGTGAAACTCTCAATGATTGGTTAGGACTTCCCTATTTTATTTGTTTATTTGTTTGTATCCACAAATGGAGCATGTGCAATTTTGAATTTTCCGCTGGTTGTGTTTGGGTCATGGAGCTGAGTTTGCAGTTCCCTCTTCACCTTTAGGAAGTGAAATTAATTCCCAAGTCTCTAATCATTCTTGAAACTATATGCAGTACGTAGACAGGCCTGGAGTTTGCTTCTGTTCCCGGACAACATATGACGATAATGCTATTACTAATGCTGTTGAGATTTATAACACCTCCAGGTATTATGCATATTTGCATACTCCGGAGACATGCTATTTCTTAGTGAGAATGAAGCTAACTGACTAATTTTTTGTTCCTCAGTGGTGCACTTCATTTTATAGCTTCGAATAATGATTCTGGAGTTAGAGATTTTGATATGGAGAAATTTCAACTGTCCAAGCATTTCCGTTTTCCATGGCCAGTGAATGTAAGTCTCTGCGCCCTCCTGCATATGTTTATGGGTGCACATCTACCCCAGAATGTGTAGGTGTAGGTGTATACCAAGAAAGTTTTTTCTGATTATGGTGCCACTAGTGCATGCCATTAGTGATGCAGCACCAGTACTGATAAATTTGCTAGCTTTTACTGTTTTTCAAATAAGAATTAGAATTTATGATTAGTTTAGGTTGTAAAAAAGAATACCTTTCTCTTTCTCATACTTGAATAATTCAATCTAGGGCCTTGTATATAGATATTACTCTAATCTCCCACCTTTTGATTAACAGTCTTATCCTAACATCTGTTGGTGGTAGCAAGTACTTTTGCATAATAAGGTATAACTTAACTTGTTTTTCCATTTTATGCACGCAGCATGCATCACTGAGCCCCGATGGCAAGCTTATTGCAATAGTTGGGGATAATCCTGAAGGTTTATTGGTTGATTCCAGGAACGCAAAGGTACTTGTGCATTTATCTCCTCCCCTGATTTAGATCATCAGAACTGGTCGATGTTTGATGCACCATTGACTAACCAAATTTAATGCTTACAGGTTGTTTCACCATTGAGCGGACATATTGACTACTCATTTGCGTCAGCATGGCATCCTGATGGCCTAACTTTTGCAACTGGCAACCAGGATAAAACCTGCAGAGTATGGGATATACGGAACCTGTCGAAATCAGTTGTTGCTCTGAAGGGTAACCTTGGAGCTATTCGGTCAATCCGCTACACATCTGATGGAAGATTCATGGCAATGGCAGAACCTGCAGATTTCGTTCACGTTTTTGATGTAAAAAACGGCTACGAGCAGGAGCAAGAAATCGATTTCTTTGGTGAGATATCAGGTCTGTCATTTAGTCCTGATACAGAGTCCCTTTTTGTCGGAGTCTGGGATCGCACGTATGGTAGCCTTCTTGAGTTTGGACGGCGGCACAACTACTCATACCTTGATACAATTATCTAAGCACTCTCTTGCATGCTGCTTTGGGTATGTTTACTTGGCTTGAAGTGGCGCTGGCTTAACTTTGTAAAACCAGTAGCATAGTCAGGAGTTAGTAGTGGATTTGGCTGTAAATTTGTCATGTTGTGCAATTTAAGTTTGTCACATAAATTGTTGTGCACCATTTCTAAGTATCAGAGGATGTAGGATGAAGGAATGTATAAAAGAGGGAGAAACTCCAGTGATGTGAACAAGAAAAAATAGTATTCGTTTCCATAAGGCATAGGCCAGAAACTTGATCTTCTTTTGTGGTGTGGTGGGTAGGGTTCTGTTCATCATCACATCATGTATTGAGATCTTAAAATCATCCTGGAAGTTGACTCATTGATTTGCATTTGTCCACGAAGTAATTGATTTATAGTCTCCTCGTTAAATGGATGGAATTATGAGGATTTATGTAGTCGATCCTTACTTGTTTGGGACCGAGACATCCACAGTTGTGGTAAGTTTGTGCGCTTACTACTTTCAGGTAATCAACACAAAGTTGATGCATCGGGTAGTTAGTATTATTATATACTCCCTCTAATCCTGAACAAGTAGATTATTGAGACTTTTTACCTAGTTTAAAATAAGTGAGTTTTTTAAGTTTAAAAGAATTATTCGAAGGCTTTTTCATATTCATCCTTCGTTTAGTAAGGTTCTTTTAACTACTTTATATTTTTAAGAGAATAATTTGGGAATAATCAAAAGGATAATTGTGGAACGTAACCTTTTATATTTGTCCGAACTTAGTTTTCTTTAGGTGTATTACATCCCAAACAATTCACTTAATATATATTATATTATCTTGTGAAACTTTTGTTTAGTCTGTTGTAAGATAGAAAAAGACGATATTTTATATTTAAAAAATGATTTTTTATTTTATCTTTACTAATATGTTTTTATAAACATAAAAATGATTTAACTATTCTCAGCCAAATTAAGTTTTAACTTTCAACTTAGGGATCAAATGGGGAAGGTATTGTTAACGTCCTCAGGAATCTATGAGAGGCAATTCAAGCTATCACTTATAAGTTATAACCTATACAATATCTCTTGCTATTGCCTTCACAAAGGAAGCTCATTGGAAGTTAAACTAGATCACTTCGAAAGGACCTATAAAATTTGGGGTCAAATAGAGTTGGTTAGTTAAAATTTTAAAAATTAATGGACTAATATACACAAAAAAGTGAGATAATATTGACTTTCTGTTTCATGACAGAGAAAAAACAACATCGGTCATTGAGAAAAACAATAAGTGTCATTCACTAGGTCTTTTCAAAAGAGTCCACAATATTCGTGGTCAAATGAAATCAGTCAAATATATTTCGTAAAATTTATGGACTAATACTCGCAAAAAGATGAGATAATCTTGAGTTCCTATTTGTGACCTAGAATCTCCAAAGAAGCGACACTGATCATTGAGAACAATGAGTATCGTTCACTAAGTCATTTCGAATGAACCCAAAAAAGTTAGGGCCAATTAGAGTATGTAAGATGCCGTAAAAATGAAAAAAAAATCACCTAATTCCTGTAAATTGGCATATAAATGCCAAAAAATGTCGTAAAAATGGTGAGATTGCACGTACTGCTCCTCCGACTCTATACAGAGGGTTCCACAAAGGTTCCGCAATAAAATCATATAGAAGTCATATCACCACAATATTCATAGGCTAACACACACGAAAATTGAGAAACTCACCTAATTCCCATAAATTAGCATCTAAATGCCCAAAAATACTGTAAAAAATGGTGCAACCGTACATACTTCTCATCCAACTCCCTGCGGAGGGTCCCAAAAAGGTTTCACAAAAATATCATCCAGAAGCCATATCACCAAAATATTTATGGGCTAACACACACGAAAGACTGAAAAAATCACCGAATTCTTTAAATTGATTCTTAAATGCCCAAAAATCACTCTAAAATGGTGAGATTATACGTACTGCTCCCCGTACTCCCTACGGAGGGTTCCGTAATAGTTTCACAAATTGTCTGAAAGCCATATCACCAATATATTAATGGGCTAACACACACAAAAACTGAGAAAATAGCCCAAATCTTGTAAATTGTCCCCTAAATGCCCAAAAATCACTCTAAAAATTGTGAGACTTTACATATTGCTCCTCCAACTCCCTATAGAGGGTTCAGTAATGGTTTCACAAAAAAATTGTCCAAAATTCATATCACCAAAATATTCATAGGCTAACACACATGAAAAAAAATGATAAAATCGCCTAATTCCTGTAAATTGGCCCCTAAATACCCAAAAATGACTAAATTTGGTGAGACTGTACGTACTGCTCCCCCAACTCCCTACAGAGGGTTCAATAATGATTTCCCAAAAATCATATCACCAAAATATTCATGAACTAACACACACGAAAAACTAAGAAAATTGCTTAATTTCTTTAAATTGGTACCAAAATGCAAAAAAAAACACTCTAAAAATTATGAGAATGTATGTACCGCTCCTCAGATTCAATAATATTTCCCAAAATCATATCACCAAAATATTCATGGACTAACACACATGAAAAACTAAGAAAAATGCTTAATTTCTTTAAATTGGTACCAAAATGCAAAAAAATCACTCTAAAAATTATGAGACTGTATGTACCACTCCCCAGATTCTTTACGGAGGATTCCATAATAGTTTCACAAAAAAATTGTCTAGATACCATATCACCAAATATTCATGGGCTAACACATGTAAAACTGAAAAAATTGTCTAATTCATATAAATTGACCAAAAAAATGCCCAAAAATCACTCTTAAAATTGTTAGACAGTACGTATTGGTCTCTAACTACCTACCGAGGGCTTCGTAATCGCTTAAAAAAACTGTTTAGAGTCATATCACTCAAATATTCATAGGCTAGCACACATGAAAAACTAAGAAAAACACCCATTCCTGTCAACTAGCCTCTAAATGCGAAAAATCATCTCTTAAAATTGTGAGATTGTACATATTGCTCCCCCAACTCCCTAAGAAAGGTTTCGTAATTGTTTCACAATATTTCATCGGGAAGCCATATCTCCAAAATATTTATGAGCTAACACACACGAAAAACTAAGAAAATCACCTAATTCTTATAAATTGGTCCCTAAATGCCCAAAAATAATTCCAAAAATGGTTAGACTTACATACTACTACTCAGATTCCTTACGGAGGGTTCCGTAATGGTTTCGCAAAAAATTCGTTCGGAAGCCATCTAACCAAAATATTCATGGGATAACACACGAAAAACTGAGAAATCGCCTAGTCCTGTAAATTAGCTCCTAATTGCCCAAAAATCACTGTAAAAATAATGAGACCGTATGTATTGCTCTTCAACTACCTACAAAGGGTTTCTTAATGGTTTCACAAAAAATTCGTCCTGAAGTTATATCACCAAAATATTTATGGGCTAACATATACGAGAAACTAAGAAATCGCCTAATTTCAGTAAATTGGCCCTTAAATGCCCAAAAATCACTCTAAAATTGGTGAAATTGTATGTACTGCTGCCCTAACTCTCTCTACAGAGGGTTCCTTAATGGTTTCACAAAAAAATCGTCTGCAAGCCTTAGCACCAAAATATTCATGGGTTAACACACAAAAAACTGAGAAAATCTGCCAATTCCTGCAACTTGGCGCATAGATGCCAAGAAATTACTCTAAAAATGGTGATATTGTATGTACTGCTCACCCAATTCACTACGAAGGGTTCCATAATGGTTTCGCACAAAAGTCATCCGAAAGTCATATCACCAAAATATTCATGAGCTAACACACACGAAAAATTGAAAATTGGATAATTAACTGAAATTGGACAATTTTCTCAGTTTTTCGTATGTGATGGCCTATATATTTTGGTCATATGGCTTCTGGTAAAAAAAAATTGTAAAACCTTTTGACTTCCTATTTTGTGACTATTAAGAGATAATAGATAATAGATGTTACCCTTTTGTTTAGGAGTCTGTTATTAGTTTCCTGTATTTCAGCCATATGATGATATACGTAGTTAGTCATCTTTACTATTTAGGACTTTAATAGTTTCCTGTAAACTAGGTTTCTGTTAATATTGTACTTTATCAGTTTTGTATTGGCTCTATATAAAGAAGGTTGTACGTTAATAAAAGTATCTTTCTCTCCTATATCTCAAACCTTTATAGTGACCTCTGATTTTTTTCTAAAAAAAAACGACATCAATCGTTGTGAGACAATCAGTATTGTTCACTAGGTTGTTTTGAATTAACCCACGAACTTGGAGTTAAACAAAATCAATGAGGTATATTAAATAAAATTCATAGACTACTACACACGAAAAATGAGATAATTTGAACTTCTATTTCGAACCCAAACACTCCAAAAAAAGAGAGGGTGATGTCAGTCCTACAAAGGCAGTAGTATCATTTACTAGACCATCACAAATGAACCTACAAAATTTGGAGTAAAACGGAGTCGGTCAGTTATATTCTGAAACATTCATGACCTAATACATATGAAAAGCTAAGGTAATCTTGAATTCTTGTTTCATGACCCCAAAAAAAAACTCAGTCATTGAGAAGTATCGTTTACTAGATCGTTACGAATGGACTTTGGTTCATACTTTTCATCACAAATATAACAGAGCCCCTTGGCTTTCTTGTCACTTCACTCTGAAGGTGTTAGCCTCCTCCTCTTAGGCATGTCCCCTACTACAGTTTGAGCATGTGTAAATTGGGTGTAGTATGGGGTTTAGCATAGGAGTATGGCTGGCCAGTGGGAATTTTCATGGTTGTCGCCCACTGTTTCAAGCTATGTTTCTCGGACTCTTCAAAAACGTCAACGGGTGTGTGTCGGATCCTCCAAAAATAGTATATTTTAAAAGAATCCGACACGGGTGCGGCAACATTTTTGGAAAATCCGAGCAACTTAGCTTTCAAGAACATTCACTATAAACAAGTCAAGTGATAATGCATGAGGAAATGAATATGGTCTATGAATTCGTATAGCATCCCCTAATTCAGGTTTCAGCCTATTAAAAAATGCACTAATGGCTTGATTGAGGTCTAATGTTAACCTAGTCGTGGCTCTATCAAATGCCTCCTGAATCCTGATACCCAATAACACTATCAGTTTGCCTTAGACGCACCAACTCACTCATGGTGTCATCAAATTTAGTACCAAATCTGTCAGACAGAGCATAGATGTGCTACTCCCAGGTATGAGAGGGCAGACGACTTTTACCCCGCAAGTATGCTTGATGCATTGCAGTGCAAGGTCATCGAAATGCAGAGCTGCAATGGTCACCTTCTACTGAGACTGAACCTCATCAAAGGAGAAGAATTGATCCACCATAGACGTGAATCGTGGAGTTGGTTAGGTGATGGTCTTTTGGTACTGGGGTTGATAGAAGTAGTTCACATTGGGTGGGGTGTGGGTCATTTGTGGAAGGTTTGTGACACAATTGGGATTGAAGAGAGTCTGTTGGGGAATTTGACGAGGAAGAGATCACGTAGTGAACTGTGCTTGCATGGTTGAGGCAAGGCTAAATTGAGTTGGATTTGCCAGAATTAAGTAGGAACTGAATGGGTTCAGCTGATGAGATGGACCTCTCGATGTCGGAGTACTCACCGTGGGTATGTTAAATAGTGGAGGAGGTGGAAACGAAGGTCGAGGAGGAGCTGAGATCATAATACCTGGTATAGCTAGTGGTCTGACGGTGGGTGAATAGATTTCTTATGAGAATCTCATTGGTGCTACTGGTCTCTTCCCTTGATCGGGGTCCTTGCCATTCTCAATCGCCCTCTTCAGCACTGAAAAAGACTTCTCATTCACCAACTCCATCTGATTTTGTAGAGCAGCAACATTAGCCGTGCCAATGGCCATTCTATCCAATCGTATTGAGAACTTCCCTAATTTCAATTGTCCTAGATGAATTCCCACAGTTCTGGAAAGTGCTCTGATACCACTGATACGAATTACGCTAATACTAGAGAAAAACATTTAAAGATACAGAGTATTAAGAAAAAGCAAAAACAGAATAATTATTCAATGCCTTCCTCTTCACTGCTTCTGGTTACTAACAGACTAAGGGACTATTCGTGAAAGAGAACTAATATAGGAACTATTATGTATAGACAATAATATAGAGGGTCTAATAGTTAACTGGCAACTTGTTAACTAACATAACCACCTGATGAACCCACCATACAGCCAATGTCATACCAGACTACACAACTATTTGATGGTCAATATCTGCAAATCTCAAAACTTATGAGCCACCAAATCATTTTTTATATTTATCACTGAATTCAATATCGACTTGACAAAAAAGAAAGTAGGTGTTCCATCTATCTATGAACATATAAAATGACCTAATTAGCATTGGTCATTGCTCTATGTTGAAAATACAAGAGAAAGGGAAAAAAGGCTCACATCTCAAAATTATGTTGGCACAACTTCAACCGCATCAAATGACATCTGCAACATATACAGTCCAAAGACGATAACCAGCAATACCAATTGTATCAAAAAATAGGAACTATACTTGCAGACTCCCTTCCGCAGCTCCAGTGTTTTATTAGTGCTGGCTACATTATCACAGTAATTGTCCAAGGTTTCAACCTGCGACTTGTGCATTGCAACCTTTGTTTCTGAATCTCCGAGCTTCTTTACCATCTGTGCTTGTTCGGTAGCTAATATTTTTTGTTCTTCCATGAGAGTAACTTGATCAACTGCTGCAGCTCTCCACTTTTGGATGGTTCTTGATATTACTAAATACTCAAGTTCAGCTTCAATCTTCTGCCTAAAGAGGCCCTCAAGCTCTTTTTCAATGTCCCCACTACTCTGGTGCAAGTCATTTCCTGTTTTCTTTTCTTCCTTCTCTGTGTTACTACTTAAGATGGCTTCCAGTTCAGCAACTCTGGCTTCCTTTAACTTAATCAAGTCTGCTTCATCATTAAGCTTGTTTTGCAATAGTATAACATTCTGCTTTAAGCTGACCACTTCAGACTCCAACGAGTTAAACGAATGTTGCACACCATTACTGGGTTGTGACTGTTCAGGTGTGTTTGGTCCAGGAAAATCTGTGTCACCTGAACTGAAATCTGAAATAATGCCAACATCCTGAACAGAATGGTCAATGACATCATCTTCTATTCTAATTTCTTTCCATTTCTGAATTTCTGCAGAGAAAAGCATGTAAACTAATTAATATCAGATAATAGGTATTAAATGGTGTAACTGATTTCTTCGTTATATTATGGGTTAAAGAGTAGATATAGATTGATGAAGTCAAAGGCACGAAGAAGGTCCAGAAGATACAAGTAAACAAAGTGACTGAAGAAGTAAAGAAACAAAAACTAAAAGAGGTCTAAAGAGCTCAAGAACAGCACGAGATAATCATCCCAATCTGTATGCCTTCCTTGCAACAAAGGCAGGGCAAGCTTAACGACAAAAACAAAAGCAAGGCATTGGTCCTTATGCTTTACACTGCATCCATTCATAGAAAAAGAGGCCAATAAGTCTTTCACCAACATAAAATCCCTTGGGTCCATTAGAAAGTCAGAACAATATTTACTAGAATCAGCTTACCATTTGCTATATCGAGAGCTTTAGGTCGGATTTAAGTTTAATCTGTTTGCTTCAAAGAGCATAGGATACTCTTATCATATTGCAGAAAGAGATCAGGTGTTGCCATTCTTTCAATTTATTTAACCCTTCCTCGTTACAGTATTTGATATAGTATTATGAGACTTCTGAGACAATTTTTTCATTTTCCCTCGTGATTTTACTTCATCTCCTCGACTGTTCTGCTGCTTTGCAATTGATACAAACCCAAAAACAGCCTAACCCTCCAGATACTCTTTATATTCTGGAGTTCCTACTTTTATTACCAATCACCACAGGAATGTTTGTAGAAACAGAAAACTGTAACAGGAAAATATTCCGAGGCATTTAAAAATCCTTGTATTTTTTATCAGGACCTTTTCTTACCCAAATCACTCCTCAACTTCGGCTGAATAAAACCTGTAGTTTTAAGTCCTAAGTCAACCACTACACCTTCTAACTCCCTATATTCCAAAGAAACATTGTTGGCTATTTATGCCTGAAATTGGCCAGAATTACCTCTCCTCCACAACCTTTTTTATGGTCAAAAGAAGAACAAAACATGTTAATTACTGCCAGTGCAAATGCACATCCAAGTGCTTAAACTACATATCTTGAGCAAGCCAACAATATCAAAATAATAAATAGTAACACATTTATCCGCCTTCAATGTTGCAGTATCAGAATTTACCATAAGAAATAGATGTCAACTTTTCAAAGAGTATAACCAACATTTCATTCATCATAAAAAAAAAGAGAAGCATAACCAACATTTGTTGTACTAGCTACGAACAAAGTAAAAGGATTATTTTAGGCAAACTGAAGAACTTAATGGTTTTGTTTCAACAACCTTTTCTCTTTTGACATAATCTTGATTCTTGAAGCTATAAATGCATCATAGCGAATACCAATAGAACACACTCAAATCCTTCTACTATGTACATAGCCATTAAGATTACCAATACTACATCAGATCGGATTTCATGACTTTCTGTCACCTCTTCCTGCAGCAATGCCAGTCCTAAATTCTTGGGCATGACAACAAAATGAAGTTCAAATTTTGGGGGAAGGAGGGACGCGTCCGGGTCGGGGGGTGTGGGACGTCGCACATAACTATGCAATGACAGCAACTGTTCTTATCCTTCTCTGAATTGGAATAAACTTCAAACCAAAAAAGAAATCTGCTTCATACAATATGCTGAAGACGCCAAGCAGAAAATAGAAGGCATAATTAAAACCAAAAAAAGAACATACTAGAATAGGTTCAAAATAGTATACTTCAATGAAAACTGAAGATCTACCTCTTTCAAGATTTTCCTGAGTAACTTGAAGGGTGAAGATAGACTCCAACAGCGGATCATGATCTGTGGACAACCCCTGATACTCACTCCTCTCTTCTTTAACCTCCCAGGTGGATTCAGCGCCTAGATCTTCTTGAGTTTCACACTCCTTACCATTTCTTCTGTCTAGAGCAGTCTGAAGTTCCTCGCTGAATGGTCTTTCTCTGGTGAGAACTTCATCACTGAATTGTCCATCATTATTCACTGAGCTTCCACCTTTCGTACCATTACTTGTTGCATGATTATTATTCTGCGTAGGTAGAAAATTGGAGCTTTGTGAGTCAGATTCCATGCTTGAATGAGAGTTTTCCTTCTCGATTTTGACCCTTTCTCCTCTAGGCTTTTTACTAGTTTCAGCTTGACCCTTTCCCCGATGAGATTGCTGAGCTGAAGTACCCATCCTCCCACCTAGAGTCCTCTGCCCATTCTTAACAGGCACATAACCATGGAAGATAGGTGCTTCGTACCTTGACTTTGGAGCACTGGCTGCAGTCGAAGACCTACTACTCCGATCCTCACTATTGTCCGAGTCTGTTCCACCAAAAAATATAGGCTGAATCGCCAACCCAGAGTTACCAATAAGACCAAAGCCATCAACAAGAACATCAGGGCTACTCAATAGTGCATTTACTGAAGAAACAGATCCATCACTATTTCGGATTGTTCCAGCTGACAAATGTACAGGTTTTGCTGAGTTTGCAGCAGAGCTCGACAAACCACGCTTCAACAACTTAGCACTGTCTGTGTTACTGTCCTCATCCTTGTGTGCTTCCCGCCTGATCCTCCTCCATTTCTTCAAGCCAAATCCTTTAGCTGTTGGTGAGGATTTCACTGAGGGAGGTGAACCCACTGGATCTGCAGTTTCAATACCTTTACCTTTAGACTCATCTAAAATATGGGTATTGTGATTAATAACACTGGACCCATTGCTTTCAACCTTGTTCCGATCAGGATCATCCAAATCTTGAAGTGTGGTGGTCATCGCTTCATCGTCTTCCACAAACTAAAGCTCCAAACTTTGACCAATCAAGTTCGATTACAGCATAAAGTTCAGGGCTTTAGCCTTTTAGACAACATAAAGAAGAAGAAGAAGAAGAAGTCAGATCAAGATCGAGAATTCACTTACATAACTTGGATAAATTCCAGTTAAAAATCACATATTACCCGATCGTTACACTAACAGCAACAAACTAATTGGATTCAGCTAAACGAATCATCAATATCAACTATACTCAATTTGGAACCAAAAATGAATCCACTTAATTAATAATGAACTGAATAAACAAATAAAAGTTGGGAAAGCGACAGAACACAACATAAACAGAAAGTCCAATATAAGCAGATTTAACTGCACTCATTATTAAATGAAAAAAATTGTAAGGAAGAAGAACTCAGATCAATATCGAGAACAAACAAACAACCATCATTCCAGTTCACGGAAACTGAAAATCTATCAAAATTTACTATAAATTGAATTACACAGCTTGAGTAAAAATTCCAGCTAAAAACACCCATATTAACCAAAATTAAATTTCTTACAGTAACAACAACAACAAACTAATTGGATTCAGCTAAATGAATCGATTATGCTCAATTTGGAACCAAAAATGAATTCGTAAATTTGTGAAGCTATATAAAAAGAATACGCTATCGTTCATACCTTTTTCTCCATGATCGATGGATTTGCAGAGAAATGAGATGGAATTGAGGAATATGGAAACCCTAGATTTGGTGTGGATTCAGAAATTTATAGCCACAAAATTGCTGCAACTGATAATTTGGGGAAGACGACTTGAAGAGGAGTGGGGTAGATCGGGTCGGGTTGGGAGTTGTTTATAATACGTAATTAATTTTTTTTCCAATGATTTAATTATTAATTATTATATGAACTATAGGAAGAAGTTGACAACATTAATTTTTATTTTTTTTATTTACTATTGACATGACATAAGATTAAAATTTTGGGGGATAGTTTATGTTTGTGACAGGATTTGATAATTTATGACGTGCGTCTAATTCACCACATCACAAGTTACGTTTTTATTATTAGCTATTAATTGACGCACGATTTAAAATTTCATTGAATAATAAAACTCACGTATTTATCATTTTCCACTTAAATATATAACTTTGTGTTTAAAATTCATAATGTGTATAACTCATAGTCACAATACATGCTCTAATTAAGTGCAGCATCACAAATTACACGGTCGATATAAATAGTGCAAATGTTCGACAACTCATAGCGTAAATCAGACCCACACATCACAAGCAACGCTTTTACCGCTAAACCAAAGTGCAAAGCACCAATGTGACCGTTCTATAAACAACATAGTTTAGTACAAATGTGACAATTTCTATAACATGCTGATTTTCAATTATTGTTTTCATTTGCTATTACATAACGGTAACCAAAATTAAAACGTTAGTTTAACTTATTATATCAATCAATGATACAAAAATAAAATAAAATAAAAAGACTATCACATCAAAAGTTCAAAATTTTAATTCCTGAAACTCTTATCAGTTTTGTAAAAATTTAACAATACCAATTTGATTTAATTGGTTAAAAATCTATTCTTTGTACTTATTTTTAATAATAAATTCTTTAACAAAAATTTAAAAATCGAGCTAAAGTTGTTAGTCCACATGAAATATTTCTTGTAGCATAATGATCAATGAACTGAGTTAAAAATCACACAAGTCTCAAATATAAATTCTATAATTTCTTTTCATTTGTTCAAAGCTTAAGTAATAAAAGTATCACGTATATGTATTGATGAAAGGTAAAAATATAGCAGGTATCCTGTAAAATTAATCGAGATACATTGCAAGCTAACACCGACATCACGATTATAATAAAAGGATATGGATAGAACGTGAGAGAGCCAAGAAGATAAGAGACCAAAGTGGGGCAAAGTAGTGTGCTGATGATGTGGAAACCCACATGACGCAGTGTTTTGAGGGGAAAAAAAATTGGAAAATGACACTGAAGAAATAACTAAGTGGAGGTCAATTATTGATGGAATCTTCTCTGTGTGAGCAAATAATTAGGCACTTTGCCAGAGTACTTGACAGAGAAACATGTTGCATTAAATTGTTTCCTTACCGTATATGTAGTCAAATACTACTGTAATATTTTCGAAAATAATCTCTCTATCTCTACGTAATATGAGTAAGATCTACACACACTTTATCTTCTCTGAACCTCGCATATGAAATTCTACTGGATATGTTGCTATTGTTGTTATAAATGAAGGTTGAAATGGGTGGTAAACAACCCTTAATCTTTATTAGTTACTAGATCTCCTTTGTTGAGCATTTCACATTTTGCTGGCCTCGCGCTCCAAACTGACATCTGACGTTCCCCTACAGGCCAGGTAGTCCTTAAGAACAAGAAAGCCGACTAGTAGATCAAATTTATCTACAGAGATAAATCCATCCAACCACTTGTAAAGTGTATATTTTAGTTAGTTTTTTGTGCAACTTTGCCTCAGCAAACATATTAGACATGGAGAGCATAGTTGACATCTATACAACAACATACCCAGTATTGTCCCACACATGGAGTCTGGGGAGGGTAGGATGTATGCAGACCTTACCCTACCTTCGTGGGGTAGGAAGGTTGTTCCCAAGAGACCCTTGACTTTCTATAGACACTATAAAGTCATCTTTAGTGTACTATTCACCATCATTTCCTTTTGCTGCTTCTCATCAATAGTGCAGCACTCACATTACCTATCCAAAAAAAAAAAGTTCCTGAAACATATTTTCTACTACTTGCATTTGCCACATTTTCATTTCATACTAAAAAAACGAACATTTCTTCTTGTCCATATACCACATCTTCCTTGATGCTCCACTTCCAGTGAAAATCCACCTCCACCCCCACCCCCAAACCATTCTAAGATTGTCATCTTAGCTTTCACCCTTTCTGACCAAGGACCCAAAGGAATAATCACAAGGCAAAATGTAATACTACAAAAAAAGGCGCATCTGTGCTTGTGAATCCACTATTTTGCCTCAACCATTATTAAACAAATGAGACTTACACACACTGATTTGATTCATCCAACAGTGTTTTCTCACATCTCAGACTTTTGGCCCATTTCTAGATAGGATTTTGAAAATTTTACAATTGGCTTCACAATGGAACTGGCACTATGAGTTCCACGAACAAAACCTGTTATTTAGCATTCAACTTTGCCTCCATGGCTCCTAATACTCTACTAATTCTTCCCATAGCATAGAAAATCTCATCATCAAAAATAAAAAATCTATTCTTGAAGCTATCTCTGCATGCGATGTTAACATGACCAGCTTCAAACTCGCCCAATTTTATGTTCTAGGATTTAGATTAACTCACCATTAGGACCCCTATCATAAAATTTTAATCATTAGAATTTAAATATGACCAGCTTCAAACTCACCCAATTTATGTTCTTGGATTTAGAACTCACCATTAGGACCCCAATCATAATATTCAAATCATTACAATTATCATATATTGGGTGATTGTATGGACAATACAAGTTTAACTTATCGTCTTATCCAAAAAAAAAAAAAAAGGAACCCAAGCATAAAATTCTATGAAATAAAAAGGTGCAAGAGATGAGCTGTTTTACATAAAATACAAGCACACAAGTCATTATTCTTGAGAAGATTGTATGAACTACTTGTGGAAGACATCCACAATCAAAGAGAAGTTCAACTTTATAGGAAGGTAATACAATGAGAGGCTGCAGCAGCAAAAAAGAACAGAAACAAAAAAGAAGAGGGGGCTTTTCAAAGATCTATGTGATTCAATGACCAATCAAATCCCAAAGATTTGCTCATCCAAATTTGACTCAACAAACAAGCAAGTATGCATAATCAACAGGATAAAATGTTCTGAGGAACCTGTGATGAATGTTTGCATGTACATACACGAGTCCAAGATTCAAAGATTCTAGCTTGATCAAATTTCAATGAGTGGAGGTTTTATTTGTCGAGAAGCATAAAGGGCATAAGAGGTTAAAAAGAAGAAAACAAAGGTGTGGTACAACCACAGGTTACAATACAAATTGTACAGAGTACAGACCCTTTTTGTTAACTCTATGTATACTTCAACAGCCAACAGGTTTCGAGGAGCAGAATAATTGTTGTAGTTTTGGTTTAAATTAAAAACAACTAAACCACACAGTTGTTTCATGGTTACAATTTTTGTCTGACAGAGATAGGCTTCAATTTGGTTTCTCAAAAGTTTCCATCAACTGAACCAAGTTATTGTATACGAAAGCACTGCTATAAATCTTCCAGTTTAGCTTTTCAATCCCGCAAGGAGGTAGTAACCCTTTTTCCAATTCAAACAAGAGGTGAAACAGAAATGAGTTACAAAAAAAAACACTGCTGCCTAACTTCAAACAAGAGGGAGAGGGAGGGGGGAAAGGAATACATCATCAGCTAGAAACAAGCATGATTTTGCATAAGGCAAACAAAGTTACAAAGTTGCACTACTAAAGAGCTAGTTTTGAGAACTGACATTAGGCATAAAGAAAACATTGTGATAATACATCAGCCCCAGGACTTTGATATAGTGGTAACAGCGCAGTGCGTGATGTGTGGGTTAGGCACACATCAAGGGTTCAAAACTTGCCACAGACAAAAGCCTAGAATTTAAGTGGAGAAGAGTAGAGAGCAACCCATTATCCACCTGAGTTTCGAACCATGCGCCACTGACCCTTGGGATTTCTTGGTTATCAAAATAAATACATCTCAAGAAAACCTGGATCGTAGCACCTCAAAATGGCTTTCCAAATTCTTGTGCTGGCTGCTCCCAGGGTGACAGAAAACCTACAGCAAATACATTCGGAATGATCAGAGAAGAAAGAAGACCTCAGAGATCTAGTATCTTAATTCTCATCCATCAAAAGAGATGAGCAGAAAAGTGCAGACATTATTGTATGTGGTAATAGCCAAGTAGCAGAACGTGAATCTGTGGTAAGAAAAAGTACAATAGTATCTCAAAGAATGAAGCACTGTTAAGTACAGCAAGCCACTTGATCAACATAATGAAATTAACGTAATGGGCTATCTTTATCAAAGGAACATGATTTCATTTTTTTAAATTAGATCAAAGGAACATGGTTTCATAATATGCATACTCAGAATCAAATGAATGGTGACTGCATTAATGCATGGACAGATGCGCACACACACAGAGGGCATTGCATTCAGAGATAACTCAATAACTAAGTTCAGATAAAAAAGTGTTGCTAAGAAGATCTTTAGCATACTTATCGGAATTTCTCCCAGGGACATATATATTGAATCATCGTCACCAAGCATGCCCTGAAGGAAAAAGAAAAAATAATTAAGAATATATACAAATAGGTGTTTTCAAAACATTCAACAGGAGGTTAACATATTAAATTGTAAGTGAAACAGAGAAGAACAATAGTAAATGGACTTATTAAATGCATTACAAATATCACTGCAAAGATTTCCTATGAGAACTGTGGCACTAGTACCTCTCCATTATGGAGTCCATTATGGAGGCCCATATCATTGTGCAGAGAGTCCATATCTGCTGGTAAAGGAGGACAGTTTGCTATATCATTCCCAAGTAATTCTGAAATCATAAGTCCATAACCATCCTGAGCATGGGGTATATTGTTGGTACTATGTGCATTATCAGTAAAACCATCTGTTCCAGTGAATACAACTTCAGACCTGTGTAAAACATTCAACAATTAGAAAAGAACCGATGCAGGCAAAGCAGATCAGGTACAACCATTTTATGGAAAACTTCTGTTAAAAAAAGTTCACAATAATCCTAATAATACAAACTCTATAAATCAGCTAAATCAACACGAAGATGAAAACAGTAATCAATTCAACAAAATGAAACTTACGCGACAGAAAAAGTGATGTAAAAGGACAAGTAAATTAGAGGTGTAAACTTACTTCCTCTCAGGGTTATTGTAAGCCTTCTCTTCTTGTTCAGAATCATTTTCCAAATCAATCACCTCAACATCTCTCCCATCAAAGCTAGATTTAGCATAGTTACTTGTTATATCAGAGTTACTACTCATGGTCAGATGAATATCAACTGGTGCTTCTTGTTTTACACCTTCAGTAATCAACGGGAAGATATGAACAGGATCAGCATCATGGTTCTCATTCACATCAGAAGCTTCCATAAGATTGAGATCAAAAGCCTTAAAGGAACTGGGCAAAAGTTGTTTTTCCGTGAAGTCACTGCCCAGCCTCGCATCACCCTCGGGTATCATAGAAATGTCTGCCAATCTCCTCTCCTCAGATGGAAATATTAACGGCTCGCTATGTGATCTCCTCGGTTCCTGTGAAATCTGCTGCTTTTCCATTGAATTAGAATGGTACAGAAAGACATCTGAGAAAGTACTGGTTAATGAAGCCAATTCTCTAGGTCTCTTAGTTCCTCCTCCCTTACAATCATCATTGTCATCCAATTCTCGTTTCTCACCTCTTCCCGTGGCTATAGAACTGCAAGTTTCAATTTCAGTTAGTCCCTCTATTTTCTCTTCCTCCCTCATTAACGTACTTCCAGGAAAGGATGAAGAGCTTGTCTCATTTAACTGCTTATTGGCATAAGTAAGGCATGGTTCCTCAGTGGACTGCGGTTTCAGTTTGTCAGAATCAAGGTTTTTCGCATCACGGTTTTGATCTGATAAAATGACACCAGGGGAAGCATCCACAGGGATGTCTTGGGAATGCACTTCAGTTTCTTTAGGGATATCAATCGCATGAGCATCCTCATCTTCAGAATCATGACAAACCTTCAAACCTCTGTTTGCCAATGAAGAACGTGTTCTCGTCGGAACCTTATCAAACCTGCATAAGCTAAGTAAATCATTATCAGTCATGCTGGTTTGGTTATGTTCTTGGCTGAACAACTTGACTTCTACATCCTCGTTAACACCTATTTTCTCCAACCCATCAGTACTGTTGGCAAGATTAACAGGATCAGCTTCTTCTTCCAACATTCCAATGTCTGCAGACTTCTTTGGTTCAGGTTCACCATCCGATGGAAGATCATTTCCAGTGTTGATGGGACCTGTCTCTTTACCAGAATCTCCCAGGGCAGGTTTTGGATCACAGCACATCGACTCCTCCGCACTCTCTATATCTGGATTTTGTTTACCAGGAAGGGAACTAGGCAACATCACATTACTATCTTTGGCCACTTGCTGTTCATCTCTATCACGTGGGAAAGCTTCATCTTGACCATTCACATCGGGGTAGGCCCTGGCTCTATCTGACGACCCAGTCCTTTGCAATTCTCGATTGAACTCAGAGTTGTAACTTCGAAAGGACTCGTTTCTTCTCCTTCCTCTCATATAATTTCTTGAACCCACTGGTTCATATTCATCAGAAAACCTTCTCCTACCAGGACCCAAATCACTCTCCATACGTGAAAGAGTTGATGTCTGACCTTCATCAATATCTTGTTGCTTAAATCCCTGAAAATTCCCAACTGGGCTCTTTAAGCTACCATTTGGCAATTTCCCTGAAAGAGCATTCGGTGGTAGCAACCCCTTGGAAACAAGATACTCAGCTGCTAACCGTCCAGCTTCCATGAAAATGTCGTTCCCATGCGAAGGCTGCTGAAATCCAAACTGCCTCGACTGTCCCCGCCCAAATCCACCTCGGTTATAGTTTCTGTACTCCGAATTATGCAATCCACGACCTCTCCCTGATCCATCGGGTGAAACCCGAGAGGCAGTAGCCACACCACCCATTCCCATTGAACTAGACTTATACCCACCTACCGGACTCCGATGCCTAGCATGCATTTTTAAAAAAAAATAACACTCTAACTTCTACAAAAAGAGGTTTCTAACTTTTCCAAATCCAGAAAAAAGTTCAAAATGGTTCAATTCTTCACCAATACAATCAATACTTAACACAGTTTGGCTCCTGAAAAACTAATTTCTCCAAAAAAAAACACCTCCCCTATTGACAAACAATAACAATAATCCAAATAACTCCCACATGAAATTTCAAGCTAAACACCAATTGCAGTATCTATAAACAAAACCTTTTTCACAAAGCTAATCATTCTTCCAAATTCATGGTTCATTAATAAAACCTAAAATCAAACACACGGTAATCCAAAATTCATTTCATCTCAACAGATCTGATAAACTGAACAATCAAAAATTCAGCATCAATTTTTTACCTCTTTTTAGAAAACGAATCAACTGGTAATTCTCGAGTTTTAGGGTTTCAGATCCATTTCAAATCATCATCAATCGCACCACTCCTCCTCCTCCTCCACATTTCCATCAATGAAACTACTCTACACATAAATTTACATAGAAATCCATCAAATTTAACACAGATTATGCTTTTTCAATTTGAAAATTCTGATCTGCTCAATGAAATTCGAGCTGTACTGGGATTTGAGTCATTCACAAGTCTTGTAGATTGGACTATCGAAAGCAATAGAAGGGCAAATGGAGCTAAAGGGAGTCCAATTTATGCATTTTGCGATTATTTTTTTTTACGAGAGAAATGTGATGGTTGATATTGTTATAGTGTTAAAGATATGGGACCATAAGAGATATTGTTAATTTGTTATGGACTTATAGTGTCAAGAAAATATAGACCATAAGATTTTTTGGAAAACAAAGAAGAAAATTAATGGGATTTTTTTAGCTCCATTTAAGCTAAAGTTTTTGTTTTTATTTTGAGAGAAACTATTTAATTATACAAATATTTCTGTCATATTTATTGATCTTCTCCATAGTTTGAAATAATTATATTTTATCTCACTAATAAATAATTTTATACCAAATTTCAAGTCATATATATCTACTATATACATGTTTTTTTGTAACCACATATAGTGAAATAGGGAGAGAGGTAAGCGAGAACAGAAGGAAAGCTAGCGAGATTTGTCTTTTATCCCATCTCGCTCGCTAGGCGCTACTCTAATATCCCGCTCATGTATTTGGTATCCCAGATACACGTGAACAGAGGCGTATCTAGAGGAGGTGCCGTGGATTCACGTGAACCCATGCTCCCCTCTCTAGATCATATATAGTAGTGTTATATATTTTAAAAACTATTTAAATATAGATGTGTGAACCCATGTTCAAAGTATCATATAATAATGTGTGATGATTGGGTGCACTTCTCTAAGTGAGAGATAGAAATTTAAATTTTATATTTATATTGTCTCTTTGAGTAATATTTTTCCAAGTAGTTATCAGTTACACTTCTGTCTTTTCAACTAATTTTTATTTTATTTTTTTCCTTTATTCTTTCAAAATTTTCAAGTGTGTTACATTGAGAATTCCTAAAAAATTTAACATTGTAAATTTTTTATATAATTAAATCAAATGTGTATATTAAAATTTAAAACTAGTAGTATTTTATATTTTGGACCTATAATTTTTAAACTTTAATGGTTCATATTACGAACTAAAAGTCAAATCGATCAAATTTATATTTAAGATACATTTTTTCGTAATCGTGCACCCATCTAGCCGAAATCCTGAATACGCCTCTGCGACGTGAATCACACCAAACATATATGTGATGTGATTCACATGTATCTAGATACCAGAATGGTGAGCGAGATATGTCTGTGTATCTTAGATACATGTGAATCCATTTGGATACAGTGTATCCATAACAAATTACACATATTATTAACCCCATGTATCTTGAGATATATATATCTAGACACTCCAAATTTTTAATAAAATTCGTAATATTACAAATTAGTATGTATCTAAATAATTAGCAGATTAAACTAAAGAGATTTTTATAAGTTATCATTTATTTTATGTGTTTTAATTTGATTAAGTATAAAAATTCTAAAAGATAAGATTTTGGATTTTATGATCTAAAAACATACGTGCATATAATATTCTAAAAACAAACTTTTGAATTATGTATTTTAAACATGACATTTTACTTTTATAAAAGCATATTTTTAAAAGTAAAATACATGCTTATTCTGTCCTAATATTGATTCTTCATATTTTTTCTTTACACGTCTCTTAAGAAGTCATAAATAAGAATGTTAGTTTTATTAATTTATTTTTTAGTTTTTTTAATTTTAATTTACAAACTTATTTACATGTTCAGATAATTAATAATAAGGATAGAATGGAAAATTTTAGTAATCTTATCTTGATATGTAACAAATAAAATATTTGTCAAAACATGATTAGAGTAGTCTTCATAATCATGCTTGATTATGTTTGTATATTTACATAGTTGAATATTTTTTAAATGAAAGTTAATTTTAAAAACTGTGTAGTTACCGGACAATATAATTACTATTCTAATTTTATTTAAATAGTTTAAAATAAACAAAATATTTGAGGGAATTTTTTGAAATATGACTTACTGTGAGATATTTAATTTCATATCTTTCGCTCCTCTATGATAAAATATCTCTCTACCTTCAAAGTAGAGATGGATTATGTGTACACGTTATTTTTTTCTCATATTTCTCTTTATAATTTTTGTTATTCTATTAGTATTAAACAAGATAGAAACACTATTTATCAATTTATCTATAATATAGTTTTATATGAATATTATCACCCTTTAGAGCTCAATTTCTAGTCTTATTTATTTTTATTAAGACTAATACATTTGATTATGAATGCATATCTTAATGTCAAAACATGCATTAAAATTTAGATATTTGAATATAAATATATATCTGAATATTGGGATATTGTGTTAAGATCTACATATTGAATAATTAAGACGTTATTTTATATTAACACTATAACATAGACTCAAATATAATTTTGTATATGTTTAAAACTAATCTAAATTTTACTAAATTAATAAAATCCCATATCACTAAACTATTTTATATGAGATTGGTGTTGGTAGGAGCTAGCGTTGACAATTATCGATTGGTTAATTGTGATGGTTATGAATAATAGTTAATGGTAATAATAACTAATATTAATAATGAATTGTAGTTGTTAATGACAATAATTAGCAATGTCGAATGATAATTGTGATAGTTGATGATATATAATATATAATGATGATTGTTTTCTACTACTGACAGTAATAATTGATAGTTATTAATGATGATGATTGTAAAATTGTTAGCCAACAATGATGATTAGTGAGATTGATAATTTCGTTCAAGAATAGTGGGTGATAAGGTTCGTAACGACAACTAGCAAGAAACAAATAGAGTAATTATGAACTTTCATTTTTATATAAGTTTTTGAATAGGCATCATAATGACATTTAAACCTTGTTATAAATTTAAATTTCATTTCACCTAAACTTATCGAGAGACTATAATAAATAAAATATCACATTTAATAATTACGATCATAATAATTTTTATTTATTTTTTAAAAGTGTAAATAAATGAAGCATAGAGACTAAAAAAGAAGGTATGAATGACCTTAAAATTGTTATAAAGGGCAAAATTAAACATTTGTAAACATTTAGGGGAAATTTGAATATTTTTTCCCAAAAAAGAACAAAATTAATAGCGGCAAAAAAGATTTGGCGTTCGTTAGCCAATAAGCTCAGCCTTCACCATCACCGACACCGGCAAGTTAGCGATTCCACCGGAGTTTGACCATCGGATTTCCGATTCCGATCTCCGTCACCTTACTAGTCTCGTTTCCTGTAAAATTTCCTGAATGCGTGTTGCCGAAACGAAGATATTGCTCCGAAAATACTCTTCGAAGAGTATTCACCGATCTATATAAGAAGGATGACATTGTGAGAAAGGCTAGTGGAGATGTCAGGAGGAGAGTATAGTGATCGCAATGTGCTGTTGCGTTCGAATTCATCAGCGTCGGATGGAGATTTAGAAGGTCAGTTTCCGCATAGGACTGGTAATAAAAGCATTACTGATCTGTTGAAGCGATTGGATCGAGGATTTTCGAATAGAAGACTATCGAGTGTAAAGCGGTCTGATAGGGATCAATCGTCATCTTCTGATCACGGTGTTTCTTCTAGCATTACTGCTGACTGTAGAGATGATGAGATTCTCGGCAATAGTGCCCCGCCGGAGTGGGCATTGCTGCTTGTTGGATGTCTACTTGGCCTCGCTACTGGCCTCTGTGTTGCGGGTTTTAATCGTGGGGTTAGTCAGTATTCTTTTAGTTTTCATTGTGTTGTGATTATTACTAATTTAGTTTCGAATTCCATGCTCAGAGAACCTTTAGTTTAGCTTAAAAGACAAATAGTTTACTGGTACCGAAACAAAATGTGTTGGAAGTGGAATTGGATATAAAGGATTCAGTCAGCTGATCCAGACTAGTTTTTGGTTGAGGCTTTGTTGATTGATAGATTAAGTTCGAGCAACAGTGAAAAAGGCGAGAGCTTTTTATGTTCTATAGCTTTCTGAACTTCTTTCAGGAATTATATAATGTCATTGATTTAGTTATGTCTGAGCAAGTGAGGGAGATTTTGTAAAACTGGCATTAGATAGTTGCTACTGAAGGGGAAGGGCAGACGGTGAACTGCTCTGTGATGAAAAGGTGCACATTGAATGTCAAAGGACACCTCTTGTTTATCTATTTTTTGTAGGGGTTGAAGTTTATCAGTTGTAGATGATTTTAATGTGCTGACACATTTTTTAGTGACTTAAGCTGCTTTCTATTTGGGGGAACAGGGATACGGAAGACTAATTTAATAATATTGTGTCTTGTAATGTCTGTCCACGTTCATGCCAAATAAAGGTGAAGAATCTGGCTGTTTTAGTTAAACTGTATTTCTGATGCTGTTTTGATGATAGACCAGTAGTTTGAACTGTAGTGCTTCTCAGACATTGAATGACAATGAGGATATTTGTTAGGTGCATGTAGTACGTGAGTGGGCTTGGGCTGGTACTCCCAATGAGGGAGCTGCTTGGCTCCGTTTGCAAAGGCTAGCTGACACATGGCATCGGATACTTCTAATACCAGTCCTCGGTGGAGTTATTGTGGGCATGCTGCATGGTCTGCTTGAGATATTGGACCAAATAACACAATCCAGTTCTTCTCAGGGACAAGGGTTTGATTTGTTAGCTGGAGTCTTCCCTACTGTAAAGGCTATTCAGGCTGCTGTGACTTTGGGAACTGGTTGTTCTTTAGGTCCTGAAGGCCCCAGTGTAGATATAGGTAAATCTTGTGCCTATGGATGTTCAATGATGATGGAAAACAACCGAGAAAGGCGAATAGCTCTTGTCGCAGCTGGTGCAGCAGCTGGAATTGCTTCAGGTATCTTGCTGCTCATTGAGAATTATCTGTAAATGTCGGATTTTGTTGCATAATTTCCATGTTTGAAAGCTTTTTACGGATGATTATTTCTTTTAATTGCAAAATTATCATGTTTGGAAGGTTGTGTAGTCCTCTCACTTGTTCAAGTGATAATATGAGGATCAGAAACACAAATCTTACTTGGTTTCCTTGTAAAAAAAGAAGAAGCAGTTTAAACAGGAATTTTGTGATCCGAATGGTGAAAAAGATAGAAAACTGAACATTCTTCTCTTGTCCCATTATTCATCTTAAGCGAACAACGTATTACAGGAGTTTTGTTGGTATACAAGGTGTAGGAAATGACTGTGCCAAACTGCAAAAAATTGTAGCAAATGAATGTGCCAAACTGCAAAAGTTTGTCATGTGTATTGGGGAATTCAGATCCTCTTCCTTAAGCTGTGATATAAACTCATTTGACTCGTTTCATGCATTCATAGTATTCAAGCAATGACACACCCTCTTATGCTGATTGCAAATGGACACATGTGCTTTAGAACTATGCAGATATGTACGGATGCAGATTTGTCTTGTTATCACTACTGTTTTTAGGCCCTATGCTCTCACACTTTTCACACTCTTGAACAAGCACTAATAAGCTTCACATGATTTGATAAAAAAAGGGAAAGTATTTCTTTTGCAGAATTTATCTATGTTACTGCACTTTCTGAACCTGTTCTCGTGGGGCTCTTAGAGGCGTCGTTTAAGTTTTCTCTGCTGCTAAATATGCAGGTTCTATTGGCTGATTATAATCATTGGGAGACTAGACTTGCCTATTATGTTTGTGTATATCTCAATCACATGCTTACATGTGAGTATTTATCTGTAAAAGATACAGTGTGTGTATGTGCTTCATCATGGAGGGGATTTTAGATTACAAGGTTTAAGGACAGCCTTGTCGTCTTTGATTTTGAATTTTTGTCCAGATGGAATGAAAGATTCGTCTCTCTGCATCTTTTGCAGGAGTTCTCCTCAACTGGTGTATGAATATTCAAGATTTAAGTTCTTTTGTGTTTCAGGTTTCAATGCAGCAGTCGCTGGCTGTTTTTTTGCAATTGAAACAGTTTTAAGGCCACTTCGTGCAGAAAACTCACCTCCATTTACAACTGCAATGATCATATTGGCTTCTGTCATATCATCTACTGTTTCAAATGCTGTCCTTGGAGAGAAACAGGCTTTCACTGTGCCCACGTATGATATGAGATCTGCTGCTGGTATTTGATCTGATTCTAGTTTAATTTATTGTGGGCAAAACATTAGCTCTTGGGGCACCACTGTTCACTTTCTTGTATACAATTACCAATATTTATGTGAATATACATTCTTTTATCAATTGACGTACTTCTCTTCCCTAGTGTTTCTGTTTGTGTTTACTCCTTTGGATGGAAGTATTTGTAATTAGTGATTTTGACATGCGATACGTGGTCCCTGGTCGTTTTTCCGCTTTCTGCTCTTTCTTTGCTGTTTCTCTTATGATAGTTTCTCTCTGTTTTTGATTGTTCATACTTACTGGTTGTCATTCACATGCTAGTTTTTACTAACAATGGCAGGGACAAACAATTTTTGCTGCCGTTCTCTGATTTCTCATTTGTTTAACAATTAAAATAGGTATATTCCTGTATTGTTGCTGTCAAGCATGGATCACATAGCTCTTAATAATGCTTCTATGTGATTCGGGATTATTTTGATTTAACATATATGTATTCTCCACATTGGTCATCAAGATTCTGCTCAGGAATTAACTCTTTTTCTTTCCTGAACTGGGTTTCTCAGATGTTCTATTATGGTAAAGTTGTCTGCCGATTCTTTCTGTGAGATGAACTTGGATAAAGGGATAGTTGTTTAGATAATTTTACATTGTTTTGGGATGTACAAAGGGGGGAGAAGGCTTTAATTATCTAGATGGAATGTGTCTTGATGCTTTCATAGATTAAACTTAGTTTTGATTGTCACTTTATTCACTCAAGATTTCTTCCTGAATACTAAACTTTGTGTCCTTAACAGAGCTACCTTTATATCTAATACTGGGGATGCTGTGTGGAGCAGTAAGTGTGGTGTTTACTCGACTAGTTGCCTGGTTCTCTAAAGTATTTCAGTTCCTAAAAGAAAAGTTTGGACTTTCTGATGTTGTCTGCCCTGCTTTGGGTGGTTTAGGAGCGGGAATAATAGCTCTTAGATATCCTGGAATTCTTTATTGGGGTTTCACTAATGTTGATGAAATTCTACATACTGGTAAGACTGCATCTGCACCTGGAATCTGGTTGCTAGCTCAACTAGCAGCTGCAAAAGTTGTGGCCACTGCTCTATGCAAAGGTTCTGGTCTTGTTGGTGGTCTGTATGCACCAAGTTTAATGATAGGTGCTGCTGTGGGTGCTGTATTTGGAGGTTCAGCTGGAGAACTGATCAATTCAGCTATTCCAGGAACTACTGCTATTGCTCAGCCGCAGGCGTACGCTCTGGTCAGATCGTCTACTTTTACATCTTGCAAGTAAATAATTTCTAGACATGATTAAACTTCAGAAAGTAACTCTTTATAATTATGTAAACAATGCAGGTGGGAATGGCTGCTACATTGGCATCAGTTTGTTCAGTGCCTTTGACTTCAGTTCTTCTTTTGTTTGAGTTGACAAAAGATTATAGAATATTGCTTCCCCTCATGGTTAGTCCTACTGTCCAACGATTTACAAGCTCTAGTGGGTGTCAATGTGCATGTAAATTTGATGTTGTTCAGTCAATTATGTAAAAAACCTTTTGTATATGGTAATTGTGTACCTTGTGCTTAATTGAAGCATTCTCTTAGGTGATTATTATTTTAGTTAATAACACTTGTGTGAAATTCGTTGGGAGTAACTTATCCAACAAAGGAAGTTTTTGGAATTTATCAAAAAACATTGTTAAAGGTTAATCAATTGTCTAAAAGATTTCTCAAATGATATTTGTAGTTACATTTTAAGAGCTCTTTTTAGTCATTAGACATAATAGTAAGTCGTATCCCAACACCCATAGCAATATCATTATTCGTGCCCCTGGATTCTAAATTTTAGGTGACCCTGAATCCGTCTCCTAGATCCATGTGTGTTGGATGCTTTGTACCTTAGTCCATGTAACAGGTCAAGAAAGATGATTAAAAGGTAGAATTCTTCTTCACTCCTGTCATCTTCTTCTTTATTTTGGGTGGGTGAGGTGGGGTGGGGGTATCACTTATTGCACCTAAGTTGCTGAGGTTCTCTAACAGTAACTGGAGCCGTTGTCTTTAAATTGTAGTATTCTACCAGACCATCTGGTTGTCTGGTCGAGTGAACTTTTGTTTTCTTTGTTTGATCTGTCTGTATTTGGTTATTCCTATGTTATTTTTGAGTGAAATTACAGTGCTGTTGACATGATGATTGGAATAAACACACATTTTTAATGATGTGAACAGGGTGCTGTTGGACTGGCAATTTGGGTGCCCTCTGTAACCATTCAGGCAAAGGAAGTGGAGGCATCAGACACCAAGTATGTGTCAAAAGGATACTCTGTCCTTTCGCCAGATGATGAGAAGAATGAGGGGAGTGACTGGAGGCACACGGGTGAGAGGAATGACTTGGAACTAAGTGTGATTGGATATCGTAGCAGTCATGAATCTCTTGATGAAGGCTTAATTCTGGAAGATCTAAAGGTATGATCTTTAACTTTCTGCCTCTGGTATGTGACAAAGTTCTCCTCTTATAGGTTTTTACTCTCTTTTTTCTTCTGTTGAACTATCATTTCATCTTGGTCCTTCTGTTATTCTAAACTGTTTCTGTCAATGACCAGGTTTCTCAGGCTATGTTAAATGATTATTTGAAGGTCTCTCCAAACCAAACTGTGAAAGAAGCATTAGAATGCATGCATGATGGTCGTCAGAGTTTTGTTATTGTGGTTAATGCTGAAGATTATCTGGAAGGAATTTTAACATATGGTGACATTAAACGCAGTTTGTTTAACAACTCAGGGGATTCTTCCAACAGGGATTTGGCACTTAAAAATGTATGTATCTGTTGAGTGCCACCATAAATAAGTTTCTTTTGGTTCTCAGTATGCAAGTTCCTTTCAATTAACTCTGTTTTCTCCTCTTTCATTATGTAATCTTTGTTTCTTGGTTTCTCTCTTTAATAGCTTTATTGATTTCTTTAACCTGTCTATAGGCAGATACTTGTCTTGTTTCCTCAATTTGCACAAGAGGGATAAACTATCGTGGGCAAGAATGTGGACTTCTAACTTGTTATCCTGATACCGACCTAGCAATTGCTAAGCAGATAATGGTGGCCAAAGGAATCAAACAATTGCCTGTGATCAAGCGTGGTGGAGACTTGAAACGAGAAAGAAAGCACAAAATTATAGCTATTCTGCATTATGAGTCAATCAAAGAGTCTATCAGGTGTTGCTTCTTCTATCCGTAATTTACCTGATGTGTCTTATTGTGTGTCCCCTCATGTAATCCAGCATTTAAAAATAGGATTAATTACACTAAACACCCCTGTAATATGACTCAGTTTCAGATACATCCCTTGTATTTTAAAATCAAACACCTACACCCCCTATACTATGAAAATTATAAGCTTACACTTGATTTTTTTTAAAAAGGCGTTATCTGAAATAAAATCATACTATAGGGATAAACTATCACCTTGCAATAAATAGAAAAGTGGCATTGAAGATGTGAACTAACTGATATAGTTCCTCCAGTATTTGATGAATTATGGCCTAAAACTATAGTATGATTTATGAATTACTATGTCTACAACACCTTTGAAACATTATGAGGCTAGGCTCTGGGGAAAAACAACAATATTATACCTGCTTTTGTGCAATGATGTATGCTATATTTCTTAACTACTGTGCCGTCTTGCCTGCTTTTATTTTGGATGAACTTGCTTGTTTTGCTTGGAAGAAGAGAAGTTGGCCGCGAACATTGTAGTATTATTGAGATTGTGGATGAACTTTTTATGATCTATGCTCTAGTTCCAAATGGGGATACATCTATCTTTCCTCGTATTTGTTTATCTTGCAATAAATGACTGAGAGAACACAAGATATGAGGTATCAATCTAGCGATTTCAAATGTGAATCTCCATTTGATTAGAAGCTATTAATTTGTATCCTTAGGGCATTTTTCTGATCATTATAATTCCCACAGGAATGAAATCAGTCGCCGAAAGTCAGTATACCAGCAGAGAGAAGAAGACAATGACAAGCAGATGGTGACAAATGGTCATTAATTATCGAGAGGGACCGAGTATGAAAAGCAAGCTTCAATAATTGATTCTTGTTTGTTGATGAGTTTGAGCATCAGCTGGTTATGCAATATGACTGCACAGTTGTTTCTTCTCATAATTTTGGTTTGAGTTCCCTTCAATACTTTATAGACTCCATAGCATACCCTATTTAAATCTTACTGTTATATTTTTTGGGTTTGATTTGTATTAGATATAGTTGTCAAAAAGTTTACCTGTGTAGTCCAATACCTCGTATTTGTACATGAATTTTACTCTATAGTTTTAGATGCCAATATAAGGCGAATGATAGTAGATATAGACAGATTTTTGAAGGCAAAATATATTCATTATTAATGAAAAAAGTTCCAACCATTTGTGTTTTTGAGACAATCTAATTGCCAAGAGTTCTAATGTTTTAGCTATATTTTCCTTTTCTCATTGACTATGCCATTATGTGCACCCTTTATCATCCTCATCTCAGGACACCTTTATCAATATTATGTATGGTAGTTCACAGCAATAATGTATCCAAATGTAATTTTTAATGTGTGATTTGGGGAGAGTAGAGTGTGCACATGATCCTATTCTTATCTTGTGGAAGTAGAGATGTTGTTTTCGAAAGATCTTTAGTTCAAGTGCAGAAAAAACTAGTTGAAATTTTACAAATCTAGAATAACCGTGTTTCTTAATAAAGTTTCAAGTTATATTTTATTCAAAAACAGACACAAAACATTAGTGTAATGTCTTATTAATTCGTTACTCCGTAACAATTCTTTAAAATCTAATTATGGACAATTATATCTTGCAAATTTGGAATCGAATCCTGCAAAATTAGAATCTTGCAGATTTACCTATAAAACGTTACTCACAAAATGTTATTGACAGTAACGTTTCATGTTTGTTTACTCCGTTAGAAGTTTGTCTTTTTGTCATTGAATTTTTTTTGAATAAAATATAAATATAGTCAAAACGTTACTGAGAAACACATTTATTTTTAGTTTTGTAAGAAAATTTTAAATGTATTATTTTGGTGAATTGATCTAAATAATGGATGATTTCGGTCAAAAATTCATTCATTTTTTATTGACTATATGTAACATATAACATACTCTTTTAAACCTTAATACTCCCTCTCTTCGAACTTACTTGTCAATTTTTGACTTGACACACCTATTAAAAAATAATAATTGATATACAGAGTTTATCATTTTACCCCTATTAATTGATAGAATCCCAGACATATTTACTTATTGCATTTTTCAAATGCACTAATATTAATAAATTGAGAGTATAATAGAAAAAATAAAATTGTTTTTTCTTGATTCGTCAGAAAATGACAACTAAATATAAAAATCAAATAACAAAATATTTGACAAATAAATGAGGGAGCCTTTAATGGCTTTGCTTAATTTGATTAGCATTTCTACTCAATGCTATCATTCTTAACATCTGCTATAATTATCAATTGAAATTACAATTGATTCTACTTAAATATAGTCATTATTGTTTTGTTACAAATTGACTCTGGGGAGAAAGAGTGAAAAAAGAGATGTTATTTTACTTTTTTTTATGTTCGATTTTCAATTTTTCCTGAATCTTTATCACTAGTTTTTATGCTTCTAATTTTATATTAAAAGACCTTCTTGAATCTGAAAATACACCTATATCAGGTGAAAGACCGTTAAAGACATTATCTCTTGACATGCCTCGAGCTATGAGAATTTCCTATAAGTGTTCGTGATGAAGTATTTCTGGTAAGATTTCCAACAATTTTTCATATAGTTACATAGTTTGAGTTATTAACTATTATGTGGCTTATATAGATACTTTTTATGTAAATTTTATTTCAATAATTTTTGAAAATTCTATGTCTGAATTCATGTCAAACATTAATTAATTTGATCTTCATATTCCGAATTAAGCCAAACAAAACATAAATCTCTGCTCGAGAGATAATTGTCCATATACTAATAAGGGATGTATGAATTCTCGAGAAGAGAGGAACCGTGATGGTCCCCCTCAGAAAGGCTTACAGGTGGATACCTAGGCATCCAGAGACGAGGAAGGGTGTAGTAATCAACGGAATGGTTGGGGTTTAATTGAAACAGATTTAGCTTTGCCAATACAAATAAAGACTTAAATAATAGACAACAATGTATTGATAAGAGGTCATTAGTAGAAATGATGTAGGTAAGGAAGAGATAAGAGAGCCCTATGGTAGAATATAGCAAGAAATTCTGTAATTACATTAAAGTTTCCTCTACTGACCACGGAAAGTTAATGCAAGTCGATAGGTCCTTCAATCATTGAGTATACTATCAACTTCCCACACTTATCATAACAACATCACTGACCTTATGGGGAGTGGCAAAGGCCAAGGTGAGCTCAGGTTGATAATGAGAAGCGGTCAAATCAGTAGCAAAGGCACCAACACAGATGGTTGGTTGGATTGGGTGATAGCTTCGCGATTGATAGCTCAGTGAGGTACGACCACTACAACCAAATCAAATTGATTTTCTTTCATGCAGAAGGATTTACATTTTGTGTACTCAAAAACTTTCAAAAAGAATTTGCTTGAAGTTTTAATTAGAAAGAGAAATCATATAGTATATCAATGTAAGCATTTCTAGAGCCCTTTTGGTAATCATTTCCACTTAAACAACAAGAAGTTGAAGCAAAAACTTCCAAAAGATATTGATGTAGTATTTTTGGTTATAAAAAAGCTTCAAAAATGAACTTGTAAGGATACTATAAGGGGGAAATGTCCATAATATTAGAGAATCAACCAAGTTTATGAACTAGTTGATCTTTCGAAACTCGAAAGAACACAAAGTTTAGGAACTAGTAGATCTTTCGAAACTCGAAAGAACACAAAAGTATTAGAACCAAATAGGTTCTCAGAGTCGAGCACAAGGCTTGTGACACAGTTGAGAGATATAAGTCTTGACTACGACGAGACTTTCTCACCTACAAATTCAGCTATTGTTGCTAGTTTGTATCTAAATTTGCATCAAATAGATGTAAACTCGAAAGAACACAAAAGTAATAAGGCAAAGTTTCACATCTGAGGTCCAGGAGGCAATCCATTCATAGTTTGCTGATAAGTTGATGAGGCATTGGAGTAGTTCATATTAGGATCTGGCATTGGTTCTCCTTCTGGAAGCACGAAACCAGCATCGTTAACAGGTTGTGGCCATCCTGTGTATGGATGGGCAGGAACTGAAAACTGGTGCTGATCAGAGTTGAATTCGGTCATAGAAAGACCGGTTAGACCTTGCTGCTGGTTAGTTTCGGAATTGTTAGATCCTGAGGTAGGACCAAATGAGGGAGCCTTTCCATAACGCTTGCTGGTCTTCTGAAGTTGTTTAAGCTCAGGCCTACCTACCTGGTCTTGAGCATTAGTAGTTATCGGGTTGGAGCGAGAGTTTGAAGCACCTGAGCTAGCTTGGCTATTGCTGCGTTCTGCTGGAACGTCATGGTTGTGCTTCCCATCATAAGTGGTGATAACAGACCTCTGATCGAATGGGGCCCTCTCGACATGTTTCCTGACATTGCAGCCGGGGTTTGTGCACTTGTAGTAACTCCTGTCAAAGGGAAGTAATCTATCAGTTCAAGCAAACAATTCAGTGAGTGATGTGTGTCTCAGGCGCATGCCACAGGTTCAAACTTACAACAGATAATTTAGGAACTTTTAAGGATGAAATAGGTAAATGAACATAACAAACCTAGGATTTGGATTGCCTTTAACCACCTTTTGCCCATACTTGCGCCAGCGATATCCATCATCAAGGACATCTACCTCACTGATAGTTTGTACCACAATTCTTGGCTGCCTGATTGATCTGCTGACGCTTCTCGTAACTGTTGCATCCGGTTCTATCTTCCTAGATTATCAAAGATCAAAGAGAAAAGAAAAATGACAATCAGGTCCATATGATGTAATATATCGGAAATCCTACATTTTAGTGCAGACGATGTAAAAACCTTATTTTAGACTCGGACTCATCTCCTCCATCATCACAATCTAGAGATGCACTGCCACGAGTACCATGATCATCTCCGTCAGTTGTAAAAGTAGATGATATGTCAACTGCATCCGCTGATCCTAGCTGAGCATCATTTGAATGTAAAGTGGCAGCTCCCCTGCAGTATTCAGAGTGCAAATCTGCTAATGATGTTGCTTCAAGATTGTCGTTCTTCCACTCGAGGCCTCCAGCAGTAGGTCCTTGTTGGATTGTTTCCAAAGCCAGCTCACCGTTAACACCTGTTCCAGTTGGATCCACATTGTCTAGTTGCATGTCACTAAATGAACTTGAAGATCCGAGGGCTGATATCTGATTTGGCAGTGGTTTTGGGTGATTGTGAGCCCCATTGTATATAATTTCCGTGACATGGCCTTTATGATATCGCGCTATTTCCTTCTTGACAAGACAATTTGGATGTGTGCACTTATAAAAACTCCGAGGATACTCACTTCCTTTAGCTTGATTTTCCCCATATTTTATCCAATTATAACCATCTTCAACTGAAGAATCACCATCAGTGTCCTCATCTTGTTGCTCTTCAAGAGACGGAGAATGCTCCGTACTACCACCAACTGCATTAAAGGTCCTTACCTCTGGATTTTTATCACTACCCCGGACATCCTCTTCAGTAAACATAGGGAAATCAGTTGTTTCATGACATATCTGTTCATTTTGAGTTGCTTCCATACTATGAAGTTGAAGAGAGTTATTTGGATGAACTGAACCCTCAATTTGACTTAACTCGTTTACCTGCAACCGAGAGTAATAACACATTCAGAGACTGGAAATAGACTGGAAACTATGCAATATGTGTGTACGCATGTGCGTGAGAGAGAGAGAGCGTGGTTACTCCGCCAGTCTCCATAATTGGATTGAAAGACAAGGAAGATGAACTATTAGTCCCTAAAGCAGTCTCATTTCTCTTATCTGCAGCTTCAGTCGTCAACATAACACTTCTACTCTCGTTGCCTGAGGCACATGGTAATAGTCCAGTTGTAGGAGATGGATAAACCTGTGGCAAAAATGTGTATTTGAATCATATCTACATCAAAAGCAAGAACTTTGGCGGCTGATAGCCGGTTGGCAGCAAGTTTCCAGACACATTGCACTTCTGCTCGGGTTGAGGATACTTCGGAAGGAACTTTTGGAACACCAACAGCATTAAAGGAAAAATAGAACAAAACTCTACCATATTTCAGTTTGGGAATCACAGGCTGCTGATTCACGTTAACTATGCAGCTTCAACACATTTTCGAAAACTTCAACTGAAATATATGGTGCACTAAATGGACCGGGGGCAATTGTGTTAGCAAACCTCTTTGACAGTTTAGACAAATTCCAGTTTCACAACATAATCTAGAGACTAGCCTATAATAAGCAAGACAAATGCTTACACAATACTAGACGATCAAATCTAAATGGTCCCCATGATTTTGGTCTAGTGGTAAGAGTGCAACACATGATGTGTGGATTAGACGCACGTCATGAATTCAAACCGTGCTGCAGACAAAAAGCCGGATGTTTAAGTGGAGAAGAATAGAGGGACTAGTTCATTATTAACCAAGTTTCAGACCGTGCACCACTGGCCTTCAGAAATTTCTCAGCTATTAACAACAACTACCCCCGGTATAATCCCACACGTGGGGTATGGGGAGGCACTACAACAAATAAAGGATTTAATGGCAAAAATATAATTGCTGCTATATTATATTTAGTAGCAATAATAAACATAGGTATTTATAACCAACACTATCTACAAACGTGACTAAAGGTTTTAGTGACTCAGGATGCAATAATATTAACTCAATTGCCGCTAAATGTTTTTGCGGCAATATTAAAGGAAGATCTATTGCCACTAAATGTTTCTTTTGCTATAGTGAGGTTAGAGTGTACACATAACTTACCCCTACCTTGTTGAGATAGAGAGACTATTTCTGATAGACCTCGGCATATTATAAAGCATTTCCAAGCAGTTTAAAAAAGAGAATACAGAAATGAGAGTAATAACAACAACTAATAACATGAAATGGGAGTAACACACAACATACAGAGGAAAGAATAGTAATGCCAACAAAATAATGGGATAACCAAAGCACAAAAAATACAGGTGATAATCAAAATCGAAGAATAAAAACACTATGCTATTTCTCGGTTATTAAAAACAAATAAAAGAGAGAGACATTCAATCTTAAACAGGAAGTGTGAGTACATACCAGTGGATTATAGAGCAAAACAGGTGAATATAAGAGGATTGATGGACTGAGACCAGCAGCAATACTCAAATAAGGAGACTTAACTTCTTGATTCTGTGACACAAAAGGAGGTCTAAGGCCATCTGTGTTCAGCCTCGGGACGTTAAATCCAGTTCTAGCTACCATTCTTTCCATGAGCCCTCCACGAGAACTCGTGTTCTGCTCTGATGGTGCACTCACATTCACTGTTTGATCAGTCATTGCACCAGTTTGTGCCCCATCAGAGTTGCACCAGGTGACATGCTCTTGAGGCTCGACAACGAGGTTTCTACTTTCATTAGTTTCCTCCAGATGAGCTGACCATCCAAAATCATCAGCTAGCAGTGAAGACAAGAATGTTCTTGAGCTCGGGCTCAGGCTAGGTGGTATCCAATCTCCACTAGCAACATGATCATTGAACCCGGCCATTAATCGTCAACACTTGAGTACAAGCAACACAAAGGAGATTTAAACTGCAATATCAAAGAACCATATAAATGAACTCAATCCTCAAAGATATATACAACACACAACCATTTCCTTAGTACTTCTAAATAATAGTAAGAAAATTACATAGTATATTAATTACGACGACCTGTTTGTTTGTCATAACATAATTACAGTATCCATTTGGAAAAGAAGAGAAGCAACATGATGTTCTAGGCCTAAAAGCTACTTCCACAATTTTCACAAAAGAGATTCTGAATATAACGAAGTAAACACACCTAGAAGACAAAGGTGATTCATCATTTACTATATATTTGACGTTATATATATATAAGACATCCCTCCTTCATCTTATAATTTTGTTTCAAAAACATTAACAAAAAGGGAAAACAAGGTGAGCAAATAATAATCTAATGCATATTTGAGATTTTAATTTAAGGCAATTGAAATGGACATGCATTTCCAGCCAAAGGCGGAGTTAGGGGGCACAAAGAGTTCATCAGAATCCCCTTCGTTGAAAATTACATCATATACGTGCAATTTAAATTTCACTACTTTTTTATCTATATATATTAGATGTCGACTTAATCCTCTTGGCTTCTTTCTTATGTTTCTTTCTATATATTTCAATATCTTTAGTAAAATTCTGACTACGTTGAAAAAATTACACCGTATATGTAAAGGTTAAATTTACTACTTTTTCATGTATATATATTAGATGTCCACTTAATACTCTTGGCTTCTTTCTTGTGTTTCCTTTTATATATTTCAATATTTTTAATAAAATCCTGATTCTATTAAAAAATTACACAATATACATAAAGATTAAATTACTACTTTTTTATTTATATATATATATATATTAGATGTAAGACTTAATCCTCTTGCTTCTTTCTTATATTTCCTTCTATATACTTCAATATTTTTAGTAAAATCCTGACTCCTCTAAAAAATTACACCTTACCCCATAAAGATTAAACTACTACCTCTTTATGTATATATATATTAGATATTGACTTAATCCTCTTGCTTCTTTCTTATGTTTCCTTCTATATATTTCAATATTTCAAGGCAACTCAATGCTTTTAAAAATGAGACATACTTCTTAGGCCCCCAATTCGGAGGGTTCAATTTTTTAGTAATAATAAAATTATTATAAGTATATATATATAAAGTTTAAGATCGTAGAAAAAAATAAAGTTTTTTTTATTAAAAAGAAAGAAATAATTTTGAATCTCAAAAATAAAAAATAAAAAAATAATTAAAAATTAGGTCTCGAATTTATTTTTGGCTTTAGACCATTAATTAACTTGAGCCGCCACTGTAATATTTTTAGTAAAATTCTAACTTTGCCGCTACTTCTTATCTTCGTAGTAAGTACCAAACACTGATTAAAGTAAGCAAATAAAGACTTAAACATTAACAAAGATTTGGTAAAACAATTTCAGAAATGCAAATCGGAGGATCAAGATTATGCTAAAGGTTAAAAAAAAAGAGGAATTAGAAAAATCTTTTTCTTTCACCATCTCAAATTAGTTTATGCCTAAAATGGATTTTCTCTTTTCATTTCATGAAAATATTTTTTCCAAAAAAAAAATGCAGCAAAAAAGGGAAAATGGGGGAAAAAAGGAAAAGGAAGGATAAAGCAACCCCACCATCACACTTGTTGTCACATTAACACTTGTTGTCAATTTTCTCCCAACACACAAAACAAAAAACTAATTTGTGAATCTTGAAAAAGCTTAGCACAAGTAAAAATAAACAACAACGTATCCAGCATAATTCAATAAAGTGGAGTGCGAAGAGAAGAAATTAATTTGTTAATCTTGAAATAGCTTAGCACAAATAAAAATAAACAACAACGTACCCAGCATAATTCAATAAAGTGGAGTGCGGAGAGAACAACCTTAGCACAAGCAAAAATAAATAATAACGTACCTAGCGTAATTTAATAAAGTAGAGTGTGAAGAGAGTAGAGCGTAAGACGTACGCGGACTTTACTTTGATTTAGAGATAGAAATGTTGTTTCAGATTAGCACAAGTAAATATATATATACATAAAAGTTATTTGTTTAGGTATATTTATAATTATTGGACCTAGACAATTTTAGAAATCTTATAATGACTGAAGAAAGAATTTAGGAGACTTTCATAGACACACTATATAAATGATGATAAAACTTGAGATCCTTCATTTATTGATAAATTGTGATTTTAGTTATTGATATATTTGACTAAATATATTGACTTTCAATTAAATTAGAATATACACTTTTGATCCATTCACTTGTGAATATTTACAAATATATTATGATTATCAATTGTTCATCACTGAATTACTCATATGTTATATTATATTTCATACCTAAAGGAATTCAAAAACACACATTTTCAATTAATTAAGAGTTAAATTTGCTTTATCAAATATTATAAGAATTAAAATAAAAATTATTAATAATTGAAGGACCAAAGTGCTATTGTTCCTAGTTACCTTTTCCTTCTTCTTCTTTTTTTTTTTTTTCATATCAAGGATTTTAAGTGGGCTGGGCTTGCTTTAGGTGGTAAGGCCCAATTCTCAAATTATGTGATTTTTCAAGTTTGACCAGCCAATAAGAGACACCCATGTGGAAACAAAGAGTTTGACTGGTAGTCAACCATTTTTTTAATTTTCAATTATTTCAATCCCAAAAATAACACCTTTATAGATTATGAGAATTAACAATAGCATACCCCATATAATTTTACAAGTAGAAATTGATGACGTATGATATATGCAGATTTTTATCTCTATCTCATGGAGATAGAAAAATTATTTCTAAAAAATCATTGACTCAAACACCACATATCAAAATAGATTATTAAAAGAAGAAAATAAAAGTGATGA
The DNA here is from genome assembly GCA_029582725.1 of Solanum chiquidenum. Lineage (NCBI taxonomy): Eukaryota > Viridiplantae > Streptophyta > Magnoliopsida > Solanales > Solanaceae > Solanum > Solanum chiquidenum. Next base: position 19,752 of record JAJOOS010005914.1, on the reverse strand, counting down.
AAATGAAGATATCAACTCTTAAATTCTTTTAAAAATGGAGTTGTGTGGGGGAGAAACAAGAGTAATATTAATTAAAACTTTTATAGTTAAAAAAGTTTTTTCATGTAATTGAAAAATTGAGTTAAAAAAGTTATTTGACATCTAAATAATAAACAATTCTAGTGTTATTTTCTTTGGGATATAAAGAGTACACAAATTAAAAGGATAAGGAGAAAATCACAAACTACTATTATTTTCATTATACAAGTATAATGGTAATTGTTATAATGACATTAAAATGCATATAATTATCTGTTATAAAGACTTTATGTGTTCTTTTGTCATTATTTGATTATTATTTATGCGCTTATTATGTGCGTTTCTTTGCATAGTAAATTTATCGGAGCTAAAAAGACATAGCAAAGTTAACTCTTAATTTATTGAAAATGTGTGTTTTTGAATTCCTTTAGGTATGAAATATAATATATAACACATGAGTAATTCAGTGATGAACAATTGATAATCATAATATATTTGTAAATATTCACAAGTGAATGGATCAAAAGTGCATATTTTAATTAAAAGTCAATATATTTAGTCAAACATACGAATAACTAAAATCACAATTTATTAATAAATGAAGGATCTCAAATTTTATCATCATTTATATAGTGTGTCTATGAAAGTCTCCTTAATTCTTTTTCCAGTACGTCATTATAAGATTTCTAAGATTGTCTAGGTCCAATAATTATAAATATATCTAAAAATTTCGCTTTACTCTCTTCATACTCTACTTTTTAGTTCTATGTAAACTTCAATTCCGGACTTGAAATCGAATTATATTTATAGAGATCGCTTATCTTTTTAGGAGGAATTTTGAGCGTGATCAACTTTGTAATAACGAATCAGACATAACTCATTACCCGTCTCTCTAAAACAAAGTAAATAAGTTTTGTTAAATGTTATACGATTGCATGGGCTGTTAAATGGGTTAAAATATAAGTAAAATATGGCAATGGTCTGAGTGTGTAGTGTACATGAAAAATGTTGTACGGTTGGTTTATGGTAAACACAACAATGAGAGAGTAACGCTTTGTTTTTATGGTTGTTACATATTATTTCATAATATATTGTATTATATTGTATTGTATGATATTATGTTTTTTTTATTACATATCACACATCAACAATTTGAAGAATAAATTTACAAGAATATAATATGTAGATTTTTCTCATTTGAGAAGATAATAATCCTAGTAGTATCTTTAGGACTATATTTCATCCTCTTATATTAGAGTACATTCTAGAATGAAAAGATTTAAATTTTTGATATGTCATTCAGGATATAAAAAATGAATTGACTCGATTAATTTTAATTTGTGTTGTATACAACTAATTAAAAGGAAAATATACTATATCAGGAGTTTTTTCATTTTAAATTTAGATCTGAAAAGTTTGTAGTTAGGAATAGAGGGACTCTATTCATCCCACTATAAATCTTGATGGTAAGCATTTATCTCATTACATATAAATACTTTTTACTTACCAGACAGTAAGCAAAACACTTTTGACCAATTAAAATACAAACATAAATAAATAAATATAAATATTTTGCTCCATACCAAACGTACCTTAAATCGATGAATTTGGGATTTCATGTCATGATATGAAATTATGAAATGAAATCAGCATGAAATCGCATGTCCAAACACTGATTTCATGTCATTATTATGATATGATATCACATGGTCAAACACCTACTATATTGTTGATTTCATTGTTGTTATAACTATTCGTTAATTTATTTATTTCTTGACTAGTTTAAACTATATTATACTCTATATTATCTCGAACTTTTAAAAAAGCATCATAAGCAAAAGAACACATTATGAAACTTCAACACAATTCCTATAGTATTCCTTCCTAAAATGTCTTAGTTTCCTTTTCTTTTTCTTAATCGAATTTCGTCCCATTTTATTGATATCCAAAAAATAAGAACATTTGTGGACAAAATAAAGAAGCCTACAAAGCTCAAAACAAAAACAAAAAACATCAGAAATAAAACAACACATTAGGAAACTTCAACACAATTGCCTGAGCTTTCGTCCAAATTATTAGATGAAGCTAATTAAGATATTTATAAATTTATGTAAGTTTATCTCGTAATTATCATGTTATGTTCTATTTGCCATCTCAAGATGTAGGATTGGAACAAATTAAAATATCTTAATTTCAACTTATGTTATACACAAATATCCTTGGCCAATAGAACTAATAACACTTTTGAGCCTTCAATTATTAATAAATTACTAAACGTAATATTACAATTATGAACCATTTATATGAAGGTGGATATAGACAAACTGGTATGGCAAGAAAAATCATGTGGATAAAGAATCAATGTATTTATGAAATTCATATTAAATTAGAAGGAGATCAAGGAAGAATTATATAGGAAAAGAAAACAACTATTTATTAAAATTCATATCAATTTATTATTATAAGGTATTGCTAATTAGCTATAAGGAAAAAAAATAGAGGCTATTTGCCGATGCAACATTGTTAAACTATAAATAAGATATTTGTTATTTTTTAAATAGTTTTTTCTTAGCCTTTTTGTTAATTTTAAAAAACTAAAAGTTTTTGCCTTACAATTTTATATTTAAAATAGCCATATTTTAATTCATTTCATCTTTTCTTAGATTCCCTCAATTTCATATTAATATTATTTTATATCATTTTCTTAAATCACTCATTTTCCTTTCTTTGCTCTTCTTACTTTCTTTTATTTATTTGTTTAATCCCAGGAATCAATTATTATAACTTTATAAGCATTGTATTATTTGTTTTTACAAAATTTGTTTTGTTTTTTTATTTTGAATTTTTAAATTATTTTTTCTACTAAAATATACAATACTAAAATTAGATAATAAAAAGGTGAGATGGCATCTTCTTAAAACTGTTTTTATTGATTTTTTTAATCAAAAAACTCGAAAAAATTTAATTATTAATATTTATTTTATTTCTTCAAATCTCCCTCTAATTCTTCTCTTTCTTCCGTCTTCTTCCAAGTTAAAAATATACATATAATTTTGTCATTATTATCATTTATTTCATTTTCTTAAATTCTCTCTTTGCAATTTTCTTCTCTAAATAAAGTCATATTAATATACTCAACTACAAATTTTCTTATATAATTATGACTCTTAAATAAGAAAGAAAATCACGTAATAATGGAGAATATTAATATTAATTAGGTAATAACTTAACCGTTTTTTCAAAATTTATTTGAAATTCCAATAAAATCTCATCACTTCATTTCTTCCATCATTATTGTAGTTATTATACAATTATGAGTGTCAAATTGCATTTAAATTATTATGTTATATTTTTCTCTTTCACTTTGATGATCAATTTACAATTCATTTTTTTGTTTTGTATATATATATTTACATGAAACTGCATAAAAGAATATTATTTCTATTTTAATTTGATTAGCATACTTTTCTTTTTAATCAAAATGATTCTTTTCTTTTATTTTAATTTTAATTTTAACTCTCGCGATATGTTTAAAATAATAAAATTATAAATGATGTTTTTGATACATTTAAAGTATTTTTAATTAAAAAGAAAGTTATATTCTTAAATTTCATATCAAATTAAAATAAATTAAATAAATTAAAACTTGAAATGATATAAATTAAACAGTGGCCAATTGAAAATTGGTGATGAGTGGCACAAAAACCAACAAGATATGAGAGAGGTCCATCGTCACTGTATGAATCAATAAACAGCGATGTTGGATTTTAAAATATAATATATAGATTAGATCTACTTCGAAATTTACAATTTCAACATCAAAAGCTTCATTCTTGATTTCCATAAAAGTTCATAAAAAGGTAGTTTTTTTTATTCTTTATTGCTTTTGTTGGGTGTTGATTTTATCTGTTTTGTTTATGATTTTGATTTTTTGGTTTTGTGAATTTGGATAAAATAAAACCCAAATTTTGGTTGAGGTTAACAAAAATCTGAAATTAGCTTCACACACTCATAATTTTATTTTATTTAAAGAAAAATTTCATCTTTGTGAGCTTGATGGGATGGAAGGTCTCTGCATTGTGGCAGGTTGATTTCTCTTATAGTCACTCAACGGATAGTTACTATGTTAGAAAGTCGTAATCAGCTTGTACTAGTGACTCTTACTATAACTTTAGTCAGTTGTTCAATTGTAATGAGTACAACTGCAGAATTGTAATTGTTACTTTTCTTACAACTTTGGTATCCTGATTCGAAGTTTATGAGTTCGGAAACAGTCTCTCTACTTTCATGAGACAGTGATAAGGTCTGCGTATACCTAAATCTCACCTAGTGGAATTTGGAATTCTAGTTTTCTCAAGTTACTTGGCTTTAAATTAATAATTTGTACATATTTAGTGTATCATCTCAAAAAAAAATTTATCTCAAAACACATTTAGTGGATTTTAAATTATAATTGTACATATTTAGTGGGTTTTTAAAGATGAGTATAGAGTTTGAACAAAAGCTAATGAGTTCGGCCAAACATGTAAATTGCACTCTAGCTACTCCCCTGCTTGCTGTCTCCCACCTCCCACCAACATAGGTACTGGATAACCATTTTGCTCGGACTCTTCAAAAATATTGTGGATGATTGTTAGATCTTCCAAAAGTAGTGCAATTTTTTAAGGATCCGATATGAGTGGCAATATTTTTAGAGTCTGAGCAACATAGACAGATAACTTTGTCCATCTAGTCTTGAACAGATGGAAAAAATCAACTAGTATTGTTGTTTCGCTAGAAGTTAAATATGAGAACTTATGATTCTCAACTCACTTCATTGACCCTTAGGTCACACGCCATAATTGTTACCTTTATCTGCATGTTTTGTTGCTTCTGGGGAAAAGTGCAGTGTTCTTCTTATCTGTTTCTGGGGGGATGCTCACTCTACAAGCAAATGTTGATTCTGCTTGCTTAATGTCATTGGAGTGTCTCTTTAATGGTAGTTTTCTTGTATAGACATATGGTATTGTAACATTTCTTGCTTGGTGAACTTATATATATACATATTGCAAGTATAATAGTAAGATATAGTAGCCGATCCCTTATTTTGACTCATCGCGAACATATATCTGTTTTCTTGATGTTATTTTCTGTATGAATCTTGCATTGAACGTATACATCAATTGTCGTTCTCACGGAGAACCTATAGATATTATCAACCATTTCCTTAGATTCAGTATTGGACCATCCATAGCACGCTGCACGCAGTAATATCTATCCTTCTAAGTTATTCAGTAATTCGTTTTGGTTGATAACCTTGTTTCTAGACGATCTTATTATTGGTTGTTGTTTTTTATGGATTGACAGTTCTATATAAGTTTGTTTCACATCATTCTGAGCATGTGTCATGCAATTTCGATGGATTTTAGGGAATAGGAAGCTGATTCTATGGTAGAACCAGTAGATTCATCACGGTCCTTGATTCGAGATACAATTTCATTTTTTAGCCAATTTTCACGAATTACTGGTTGCACTGATCTTTTAACCATGTTCAACCTTTTCAATCATATGCAGCACTGCCTTCTTATTTTGGATTTGTGCTTTCGCCTTACTGGTTTTATATTTGCTGTAATGCTGATATTTGTGGGTTCTGTGTGCTTATAGTTGATTTACATGAAGAGTTTATGCACGGTCTCAACGTCTTTCTGGCTCCTACAAGGCCTATATAGCAGATTTACACATTTGTAATGAAGATATAACTTTAGTTCTAAGAATTATTTTTTGTTCTGATTAGCTGTGACAACTTAAGATGTGATACCATCAATTCGATTGAAATTTCAAATATATGTTTTGGCAACCATTATGTTTAAGGTGTCCGGAGATTTTCAGGCAGGCCACATGAAACATGATAGGTAAACGATATAAAATAACTACTACCAAGCAAGTTGAGGTCGATTATTATCATCATTAACCATGTCTCTCCATTTAGCTAATCTCATTCTCTATATTTTTTACTGGCATATGATAGATAATGGCTGCGGGGAAAGAAAATGAACTAATTCAGTTGCTAACGTTTACAGTTTTAGATGGCGTCCTTGGCAACAGCAGAAGTGTGTGATGTGAATGCAGGGCATCTGTCAAATGGCGATCTACGAGTTTTGCCACCAGTCTTCAAGATATATGGTCAATGCCGAGCTTTCTCAGGCCCCATTACGACCCTTAAGGTATTTGAGGACAATGTGTTGGTTAGGGAGCTTCTTGAAACTAGAGGTGAAGGAAGAGTCCTTGTCATAGATGGTGGAGGGAGTATGCGATGTGCTCTAGTAGGAGGAAACTTGGGACAACTAGCCCAGAATATGGGCTGGGCAGGTATTGTAGTTAATGGCTGCATTCGAGATGTAGATGAGATTAACGGTTGTGATATTGGTGTTCGTGCATTGGCATCACACCCTCAGAAATCGAACAAGAAAGGCCAAGGTGAAAAGCATGTTCCTATTTACATTGGAGGTATGATGATTCGCGAAGGAGAGTGGTTATATGCAGATAGTGATGGCATCCTCGTATCAAAAACCGAATTATCGATCTAATTTTGAGAACCATGAAGTTAACTGCTCCAGCTTTGTGTCTTTAGATTTATGATTAGGAGTAAGAAATCTTGGATTGTGTTGTGTTGTTTGAAAATATGTATTGTTTCATTCAGTATTATCTAATAAGGATGTACCAATTACTATTTTCATGACTCTGCTTTTGTACCAAATAATTGAACCTATTTTTTTGATTGTTTTAAGGGTAAATTTGAATTATTTTTGTTGTCTAACTAGCTACTAAGCTGGATATACATGGATTAAAGAAATGACGGTTAAAAACATATCTCAACTATAAAAAAATTTGTGAGTTTCATATCTAGACTATTAAGTGTTTGCATTTTTTATCCGAATTATCATCAATTATTTATTAAAACACACCTTGAAGCTGACTAGACCAAATGCTTGTATACAATCGTCAAAAAGCACGTAACAATTTAATTTGCCATAAAATTCGTCTATATGAAAGTTGACTCATTAATTTCAACGTGCTTTAATAAATAATTGGTGATATACAAATACTTAATAGTTCAAACAGAAAATTCTCAAAAAAAAATTATATTTCAGGTGTGTTTTTCACCATTATCTCTTCTTTTTTTAAAAAAAAACAATTAATTTCTTTAATTATCCACGTTGAGTGCCATTTTACACTATTTTTAAACAAAAAAAAGTGTACACCACACATCAATAGATACTAATCAAGGTGTGTTTGATGAATAATGAATGATAATTTATGTAGAAAATGCAAACACCTAATAATCCAAGTAGAAAATTCGCAAAACAGTAATACTTTGAGTATATTTTTGACCATTATCTCTAAATCAAAAGGTAAACAAAAGGCTAATATAAAACAAATCATAAAAGTTAATGGATCTCATCATATATAACCTCCTTCACCACATTTTTTTTGAGTAACTCACAACACAATTCTTTACTATATTATGACAAATGGAATAATTCTTAAATAAAATTACTACTGCAGAGATGGAAGCAGGAAAATGCCATAGTGCTTAATTAAAAGCTTCTCTACCCAAAAACATCTGCCATTTTCTACATAGATTGATAGCAACACAAGAATCAAAGAAAATGGGCAGGCTAACACTAAGGACAAGCAAAAGAAAAATGAAGCTACGAAATGATTCCTATATCCTCATTAATCGGATACCTACGATGCTGCAACTACTGAAGGAAATAAATAGCACAAAAAGGCAATATTGGAGATATATCAACTTTCAGATAAAAGAAGTTCTCCCGCCCCTCCTACTATGCCGTTCATATGCAGTGTTGAATTTGTCAACCAACTCGTTCATTGTACTGCAACGAAGAAAATAGAAAAATATTAGATCCTATTATATTATGACTCTTAATAAACAGGATTCAAACAAACAAAAAATATATACAAGACATGGCCAAGGGAACTGTTTCTCCTGCTTGTCAATAAATATAACTTACAAACTCCTACCATCTTAGGTTGCGCTAAGCTTATATGATATCTTGAACAAATTCACAGGACACCTCAATTTTATTCTGCATTCCCACTTAAACTTAATGCAACTTAGGCAAAAACCATTATTATTTGACCTTTAGCCCTATTGTCAACACAATAATCTTGGATATTTCTTTAACAATGAAAAATGAAAAGGAGTAAAAGGGGAAGAAGAGTTAACTACTTATACAAATCTCAAAAAGCATTAGTGCAAGAAGCCTTAGACATCATACCTAGAGCAGTTGGTGAACATGGCCAAGTAACTAACTAACAATGTGTCATTATATTCCTGCACACAAGAAAAGAGCAAATAAAGTAATATAATCAGAAAGTAGCCAAAGCTGATTGGTGGACCTAGAACAAATATGAAAATTTCTAGTTTGCAGTATTCAACGTTGCAATTACATAGTAACTATTTGAAGCTGATGAAATTCTTATTAGAAAACTCTTAAAAATATCCTGCAAATAAAGAAACGTTTCCACCTCCAAAGTAAAAAAAAAAGAAAAAGAAGAGAATACTAAAAGACTACATTACTTTAACCACGTCAACTCCAATAACAAGGTCAAATAACACCTACCATCAAGAAATCATCTCGAAATTTCTCTGACTCAATTGTTGGTAGTCTTCTTAAAAGACTGGAGACCTGCCTGAGCAATGAATTCTCACAAGGAATTTCACCTACACCCAACAGGGAAGACATTAAAACTCTACAGCCACTGCACCATGAAAAAATATTCTCTTCCATTTCCATGTTAATTGTTGAAAAAGTTTGTGAGACTAACATTCTCCAAAAACAGTTTCAAGTAAAGATACATTTTGCTTGACTAGGATAGTTCATGAGGCTATCTAAGCATCTTAGACTTTCAGATGCAAAATATATATTTTAACTTGTATCCAGGTTTTATCTAAAACTATATTTCATGGCGAGTATTCTCCAATTAAACTTAAAAGTGTTTTTTCCACAATAAGGAACTTCTTCGACAATCAACTAGAATGTAGCTTCAACTTCTAGCCAAAACTGGATACCTTTTTGCATAGCAAGAAGATAATGATGTAGCACTCTAATTCTGCTGTTCAGCATCTTGATGGCACTATGTGTGCCGGTAAGGTGCGCAGCCACTGCACAAATAGAACTAATAAATAAATAGTAGACAAACCATGTCACTAAAAAGTTAGGGCAACAGTAAGATCATTCTACTTTGTATAAAGCATCAATAAAAGCTTGAGCTTTGCGAAGACAAATGAAGTTAAAGGTGCTCACACTGAGTTGCAGCAGAGCCTCCATCAGATGGTTTAAGATGTGCAACATGATCAACAGATATCCGTTCAGCTTCAACGGTCTAGTAAACAGTCAGGTATTGCAAGTGAGAATAAATTCGTTAGATGTTCCGAAGAATTTGTGGAAAAGATGACATGATAAATGCATAAGGAGATACCTCTATTGTGTAGCTTGCTTGAGCAAAAATAAGCTGTGGGATGCCATCAATGATATGCAACTCTTTGAGTATCCATAAATAGTTTCAAAACACAAAAAAGAAACCAGTAAATTCTCATCAGTAACTTTAGGAGCTCAAAAGATGGACAGAAGAAGATATTCTAATTAGAATTTCTGCAAAGTTTATGAATCATGGTTTGGCACACAAGGCATAAACCCCAAAATCATTTGAGAGATGGTTAGAACAATAATGAGGGTCGTGGTGGAAGGCTCTGTATAAAATATGTTATCTGCCACCCAGAAAGGAGATAATACAAGTATTATGACAGAGCATCAGTGACAAATAATATACACATACCACTTTCATAGATAGTGATTGGCAAGTCCTTCTGTGCATGATTGATAGAAGGATTGAGAAGAACGTACAAAGGACTTTCATTGATATCCATCAACTGATACAACAAAATATGCTAGTGTTATGCCTTGACAAAAACTGAAGGGAAAAACCAATGCTCTATAGGGAAAGCAAATGTAGATTATTCATCTAGAGGGCAGAATAAAGTTATTCTGGAATCATGGGCCTAGATGCCATTCTCAACACATTCTAGAAAAGGAGATATTATTACAATTTAAACTAATGGGATATCACAAGCTGGACGTAGTCACCAGATTATAGGCAGATAGTATCACCCAAAGAACAAGTATGTATCAAAGAATTCAGAAGATCTCGCGGAGAATACAGTCAAAACTATGCAAATTGAATTAACTTATAGCATTCATTTTTGAGAAGCATACAGCACATGCTCAGCTCATTCTCCAATGCACAGTCTGCACAGAGTACACAATATTCTTCAGGCTGTTGAGTGCCAATGCAGCTTATCCACCTGGTATGGATCTTGGATTGTATATGTTGCTTCAATGCTTTGATAGCGGATGCTTCCAGCTTATAGATTGACAATTTCAACAACTTACTATTTTCAGTTTTTTCTTTTGAGAATGGTAAAGTTGTATTCATCAGCAATGAGGGTATGCTGGCAACCAAACAAAAAATTCCAACGCAGAGTAGTCCTGATTACAAAGAGCCTAGGAAATCTACTAACTGATCTACCTCATATATACCCTCTTCTTTACACCAAAAGTATAGAGTATTAATGCAGTTTTCTTTTACTTTTTGCATTGGGTTAGTAATATTCTTAAAACACCTATTGTTTCTTTCCTTCCAAATTGACCACCATATGCAAGATGGAACGAGATTTGTGTTTTACTCCCCCCTCTTCTAATCCAACAGCTTAGTAGGTCTGCAGTATGCTCAGGCACCACCCAAGGATCTTGGATAATGCTTTGAAACATATATCATATCTGGGCAGTCACTCTACAGTGAAGGAACAAATGATTGTTTGTTTCCTCCTTTTCATGGCAGAAGAAGCACCTAGAAACAATCTGAAATCCTCTTTTTTTCAGTCTCTCCTGAGTCAAACATGCTCTTCTGCACACCGACCATATGAAACACTTCCAGAGAGGTTTTTCCTCATTTACTCCTTGGCTACTTCCCCTCACACGGTTATTTGTACCTCAAGCCCTGGATACATTTGTCTATGATCAGAAGAGCATCATAGCCACTTTTTCCCCAAAAGAACATTCAAACACTAGACCTTAAGTTTAGCAAGTGGCTGGATACCTTTAGCCAAGAAGGAACTCCTAGAAAGCGTGATGCTATGGTATCTCCTATATATCTCTAGAAGGCCTACTATTTCTCCACGGATATGGGTGTCAGCATCTTTTACTGAGCATGCTATTGATATCTTACCCTAAGAATTGACTTATCAAAGAAAAATTGCATTCCCACAGAAATAGATACACAGTTTGTTTCTTTATTTTTACAGATTTTATGAAGTATCAACATGTATAGTCCATGTAGTGTCCAAATTCATATCCTATTCTCAATTTATAAAACTTCACTTGACCTAATACAAACAAAACTAACAATAAAGGCATAGCGCATACCCATGTCTAAGATACATAATTCTTCTAGTTCACAAACATAAACTCCTAATAAGCATCATATTCATATAGTCATATTTTACCCTTTTCATATAAGCATCTTCTCACACATGCATTTATCAACTATCTAGTGAAGAGTATGTTTCTTACATTGGGTTAATTCGTTGTAGCCTTACATAACTACTACTATATCTTGTGGCAAATGTATGTTTTTTAGATTGGGTTAATCCGTTATAGCCTTACAAAACTACTAGTATATTTAATAAGGTTGTAGAAGTTGACGACCTTAGTATAGACAATTAAGTAGTTCATCAAATAACTGGGAGGCAAACCCAATCTGTTTTTCCATAAGAGAGATATTACTTGACATGAATGAATACATGCACACCAGATGGATAGACATTAAAGTCTAGATGATGAAGAATCAAAAACATAAAAAAAGATGGTTATAACATGCAGAGTTAGTGTTCACTCGCACCTCTCAATTACTGAGCAAACACAATCGAACAGAAAAGAGAAAAATATAAGCAAGAAATAATTTGAATATGAGACAATACTTCCTTGTCCAGATTTCTATCACATAATTTACATTCTTTCTGTTTTAGGACTTCAAATTCATTTAACTACATTCAAAATTTTAAAGTTTGCTGTGTTTTTTTCTTTTATGAAACTAACTTATCAACTTATTTTCCGTAAAAATTGTCATTATGTTTAACAGTTGAATTTGTGAAAAGAGGTTAAAGGCAAGTGGGCTAAGACCGATCAAGTTCATTTCCTTTAGACTAAAAGGGCCAAAGTCGTTATCTAATTCAAGAATAAGATCGTCCCAAAGAAGATGTATAGTACATGAGGGAAGGGGGTATTAAAGCCTCTTTCACGGAGATACTAAAAAGGGGGGGAAACAAGATAATAACTACAGGCTTCTTGGGATTTTTTCTAATGTCTTCTATTATCCGCAAAACCTCCATTTATAGGTGTAAAGACTGAGTTTTTTTTTAGTTTTTTTTTTATGACCGTGGTGTAGGTGTAAAAACTGAGTTGTCGCCTCAATGTGAAACGACGACAAGCTTGGGTACTGAAAAGGTTATCTCATAGCACATGACTATGCTTAAATGCCTCACTTGAAACTGATTGGGACATGTGGGCTCACAGCTCAAGGTTGATTGTTGATCTACCGAGGTTAATTGTGACTGTTTCCAGGTGTAAGGTGATCTTCTCCAGGTGAAGCTTCTCTCGGATGACCGGCTACGAACGTCCTGCTCGAGCAGGTGTCTAAGGCTTCATATGCCATACCAGGGAGAGTCTTCTCGGTTCTCCCCGGATCACCGGCAGGTGTTCCTTCCTATATATAGTCTCACCACATGTCATGGTGTGATTCGCTCTTTCCACTAGATCCAATTTTGCCACATAACTATTAGTTTATTATTTCACTTCACTACCACAAATATAACATCTAAATAAGAAAATAATTCCATATCTAAATCCAACCAATGCATTAAATAAGCACTACTTTAAGCACAGAAAAAGAACTCACAGCTCTGTGAATGTTCATATCTGTTTCCTGAGCATCACTCCCCGTTGAATACCATCCCAGTATATAGAAATTAGGAAACACCTTCTTATCTGCTCAAAATTGCCAACATCAGTATATCAATTATATCACCAAAACAATCCAAGTAAACTTAGGTGGAGTGTAAAAAATCTAACATCACTTTGTTGGAGCGATTTTCCGCCCCTACATTATTGTTTAATCTCAAACATGACCATTGGACGAGAAAAACAATGAGAATATATCATCCAAGCACAGCTTTAATAGAAAATTTAAACAATGTTTTGCAAAAATTGTTTATGCAATCAGAGAAATCATCCAAACTCCGCCTAATTCTCCTTGTATAGAATCATAAAATTTAAGGAAAGAATAAACTAACAGAGCTCCTGTTTCTTCTCAAGGAAGGCACGGTCAAGTGAGTGAGTAGATGGATCATAAAGAAGTTCGAAGCTGTTGAAGATCTCAACTGTTCGGCCTCTCTGTACACCGATGACGCAACCAAATACCCTAGGCGGTGGCGGAGGGGAATCGGCGCCGGCGCTAGAACCGGCACCGGCATCGGCACCGGTGGCCTGAGATTTGACCCGAGTGTAGTGATCGGATATGTTGAGTAAAACGAGCGGGTGGAGCTTGAACGTTAAGCCGCTGCTGGATGAGGACGCCATTGTAGCACTACTATTTTCTCTTCGTTCTCTTTCTTTTTGTACTCTTTGATGGTCGATTGTCGAAAAATATGACAATAATAGTCCTTTCTGTTTTTTCACTAAAACTAAAACAATATAGTTAAATTTAGAGGCCGTTTTGAATTGACTTAAAAGTTGGTCAAATCTATTTTTAAGTCAGTTTTTAATTTCTGAAAGTGTTTGATAAATATAAAAAAAAATAACTTAAAATAAATTAAAAATGACTTAAAATAAATTACGAAGTGTTTGACAAAGTAAAAACTGATTTAAAATAAGTAAAAAATGACTTAAAATAAGTCAGAAACCAAAAGTAGGTCTTGCCCTACTTTTTTTTTTTACTTAAAAGTCATTTCAGTTTGACTTTTTATTTTTAACTTAAAAACTACTTTTTTAAGCCAATCCAAACGGGCTCTTATAGACATGGCTCGAGAATACACAAATTAAAATTAAAACAATCAAAATATTATGTGATTATATAATTATATCGTGTTTAATTAATGTGAACATGATAAAAATATCAATTGATTTTATTAACTGAACAAGTATTATTACGCATCTTAAAATAATATAGTGAACAAGTAAAGATGGAAGGAAGGACTAAGGAGTACTATACTTAGTATCTGGTTAGGAAGTGAATTATTTATATATAATATTAATAGGTAAAAAGGACAATATACCTCTAAACTATCGTAAATGTTATACAGATACATTTCATCATACTTTTGGGACTTTGGTGCCCTGCCGTCCAAAAACTAAGCATATTTGCGCTTCACTTTAACAGCAGACCAAATAGAGACATGTGACGCAATCCTACGAACGGACCCAATTTGACCAATTAATTAAACCCAAATTTTAAAAATTCATCCATACCCACTTAACCCACCCGTATAACCATCCAAAAACCTGAAAAGTCCCAAATTTCTCACACATAAACTCACACAACAAACAAACCAAAAAACGAATTGCTGATTTTAGGAGAAAATGACATAAATAGTCCCTTAACTATATGAGTAGGTCTAAAATGGTCCCTTAACTATACACTTAACGGATTTAGTCTTTTAACTATTTAAAAACTTGTCAGTTTTGGTCTCTTAACTATATACTTACCGGTTTTAGTCCCTTAACTATAAACTTACTGACTTTTGCCCTTTAAGTATTTAAAAACTTGTCAAGTTTGGTCTTTGTCTATTTTTTTAATACAAATAGCTTAGGTTTATATCAACCGAAATCTTCGTGAAATTAAATCTTTAACCCTTTTTTAAAGTTTTTTCTCTATTCCGTCCTTTTTACTTCAAACTACTCTTATGAAAAGAATAATTACGTCAACGATTCAAAATAAAATTAATGAGGAAAGAAGATATAAGTCCTAATTTTATTCAATGGAGGATAAAATTAAGCACTTGAATATGTTAATCAGTGCAAATTTTATTTAATTTACTCAAATTTCTTTACATAAAATAAAATGAATAGAATAATAAAATTGATATATTTTAAAAAAGTTAATTTTTTTTGCAAATCTACCATTTTATAAATTTCAATTTCCGAAAAATCTAACAAATTTCGTTCGATGAAGTCGTTGGAGTACAAACTTTGAATTTAACGGGTAATAATTTTTTTCTTTTTATAATAAAGTTTAACATATTTATGTCATTAGTAACAATAATATGCTTCATTTTATTCTTTGTTGAATAAAATTATGACTTATATTTTCTTTCCTCGTGAATTTTATTTTAAATCGTTGAGGTTAAGAGTTTTCACATAAGGTTAATTTGAAGAAAAAAATACGGAGAGAGAAACAATAGAAAAAGTTGCTAAAGTATTTAATTTTTCGAGGCATGAATTCTGTTAATATAAACCTAAGTTATTTGTAATGGACAAAGACCAAACTTGATAAGTTTTTAAATACTTAAAGGACTAAAATCGGTAAGCTTATAGTTAAGGGACTAAAATCGGTAAGTGTATAGTTAAGGGACCAAAGCTGACAAATTTTTGAATAGCTAAAGGACTAAATCCGTTAAGTGTATAGTCAAGGGACCATTTTAGACCTACTCCTATAGTTAAGGAACTATTTATGTCATTTCCTCCTGATTTTAGCATTGCAAAGGTAGTTCTAGACGCCCACATGTTACGACTTCAAATGTCGCGGGAACTGTGGGATATCTTGCACCAGAATACCATCAGAGACATTGAAGTTTACAAACAAGTGTGATATATACAGCTTCGGTGTGGTGTTAGCCGTTCTTGTAATTGAAAAACTTCCATCAAATGATTTTTTCCAGCATACTTCCGAGATAAGTCTAGTTAAGTGGCTGAGAAATGTAATGAATTCTGATGATCCTAAAATAGCAATTGATCCTAAGTTGATAGGACGTGGATATGATGAGCAAATGCTTTTGGTTCTCAAGATAGCTTGCTTTTGTACTCTCGACAATTCAAAGGAAAGGCCTAACAATAAGGATGTCGGTTTGGTCTGTCGAGATGAAGGAGAAATTGGAATTTTTTTGGTTATTTGGTTTGTTTGTGTGAGCCTATGTGCGAGGAATTGGGGATTTTTTTTTTAAGTTTTTGGATAGGTTGTACGGGTGGGTTAAGTGAATATGGGTGGGTTTTTTAAATTTGGGTTTTATTAATTGGTCAAATTGGGTCCCTCGGTAGGATTGCGCCACGTGTCTCTATTTGATATGTCGTTAGAGTGAAGGGCAGATATACTCTAGTTTTTTTACTGTAGGGGCACCAAAGTCCCAAAAATATGACGGAGGGTATCTGTATATCATTTATGATAGTTTGGGGATATATCTGTCTTTTTCCCCATATTAATATGATGTTTGACTTACAATTTATAAAATCGCGTAACTAATACACGTAAAACTTATGATATAATCTTATATTATTTTATACACGATAGAAGATAGAATAACTAGTACATAAATAACTAAACTCTACCTAACTAATACATGCATAAAATAATACATAAAAAATTCTAATTACTAATACATATATAACTCTAACCAGCTACCCAACGTCCGTTAAGGGATTGTTTGATAGTTGGTTAGAGTTTTACATGTATTATAATACACGAATTGGTTATGAAATATTTTTTTGTATTATTTTATGCCGGATTTAATTATTTATGTATTAGTTATTTCATCTTATATCCTACATAAAATTATACATAGATTCCCTTGTAACTTACATATGTATTAGTTATATATACGTTTCCAAAGTACAAATCAAACAACATATCAATTTTATACATAATCCTAACCAATTATCAAACATAGTATATACTCCCTCAGTTCCTTTTTATATGTCACCTTTTTAATTTGCACTTGCATTAAGAAATTAAGTAATTTTATCCTTCTACACTTATTTAATATTTTCTTAAGTCAACTTTATAATAAATGATGAATATGTTAGATTTCAAAATTTAAAATGCATCTGGATGACTATTTAATTTTGGAGCCAAATTTTTTCACCAATTGATCCAAAAAAAATTAAAAATAAATTTTTTCCACCGCAATTTTCCTATATATTTTGTGTAAAAATATTTTAATTTGTTTGTTGATATTTCTTTTTCAAAATCAGATTTTTTAGAATAGTGAATGGAAAAAGAAGTTAATGTATGAAGTACTCCTATAAATATTAATTACTTATAGATTTTCTAGGTTGGTCAAAGTATATATTTTCAAGATTAATTAACTACTCTATCAAGGGTATAATAGGAAGAATATGGTAATTTATGTATTGATTTTATAAAATGACAAGTATTATGATTCAACTATTTATAGAAAGGGATGACACATAAAAAAAACAGAAAGAGTAATACTTATGCATGATTTAATACATGTATAACATTTCTTCTAACCAGTTACCAAATGACCCATAAAAGCATAAGAGAACATAGTATTTTTTAGTAATAGGTATAATGAGTAGATATATATTATTTATAACTGAATCCCAAGAAATAGCTTTCGTAAAATACCAGAACTCAGCTTCACGAAGACTTCTACACATACATCTATTGAGTAATAATTGATGGAGATCTTGAACACTTTTGTAATGACTTAATTATTGACCAAATCACAAATACGATTTATAAATACAGTTGATAGGTGTCAATAACATTTATGAATGTTTTGATTACACAACATGAATTTAAATCACGACTTCTTTTAATTATCACAAATGGAATGATATCTTCTCAATTAATTACACGACTTTTATTCAAAATCAAGGTGAATTAAGATATGGAGGAGTGCAATGTAAACAAATTCTTTCAAGTCCTAATAACATGTGCTACTTATAAGTAGAGGTATGCGAGTAGAATCTAGTCGGTTATTGATCAAAATCAAATAAATTTAAATAATTTTTAAATTATTAAAATAAAATCAAACCAAATATGATATACATTTATCAATTTGATTGTTATGGATTATGATCCATTTTGATTTGATTATTAATCCTTCAAAAAGAAAATTAGTTAGAATGACTAACATTGCAGAATTTTCGACCACTCAATTTTCTGTGAATAAAACTTCAAAATTCACCACTTTTAGCCTAGACCAAAAAAAATACTGACATTCATAATCCCATCATAAACTGCCACGTACACTCATTACGTGAAACCAACAAGATAAATCCCCTCTTCACTCGGACATCCATTTCTGCTTCTAAGTAAGTGGCTATAGAATATTATATGTATATAATTCTAAATATGTATATATTTTATTAGTTTAATTCAAGTATTTCTATATTTTATTTGATTCGATTTGAATTGATTTTTATTAAAATAGGAGAAAAGACATAAAGACACAATCAAAGTTGTCCCGTATTTGCATAAAGACACCTTAACTTTCCAAGTGTCCTATCACCCCACAAAACTATTTAATATCGTTGTAAATGGGCCATTTTGTCCCATTCCCTCGTCTGGGTTGTTACCACGCACGTGAGGCGCGTCATGCAGCGTTTTCACTGCCATGGACCAGCTTAAAAGTGACACGTGTCATTTTCTTTCTTTATTATTAATTATTTAATCACTCTATATCATCTTCCCCTAATATAAACCCAAAATAGCCATTGATAGCCCTAATTTTTCGATTTCATGGTTTTTTCCATAGCCCTACAGTAGCAATTACTCAAAAACACAACGAAAAACTATAAAATCCTAACAATGGCAATTATAGTAGATCGATTTCAACACTTTTACACTATAATAATCCCTAAGAAAAGTTGAGAAATAAGAAAAGAAAAGAAAAGGAGAAGACGACTTTTCTTCAAAGAATAGGGTCGGGTCGGGTCGGATTGAATTCTGTCACAGGGAGTGACCAACACGCGCCACTACATAGACGAGGGAATGGGTCAAAATGGCCCATTTACAACGATATTAAATAGTTTTATGGGGTGATAGGACACTTGGAAAGTTAAGGTGTCTTTATGCAAATACGGGACAACTTTGATTGTGTCTTTATGTCTTTACTCTTAAAATAGTGAACACTCACTCATACTTACCGATCTAGTAATTTTTTTCTAGAGTAAAGACATAAAGACACAATCAAAGTTGTCCCGTATTTGCATAAAGACACCTTAACTTTCCAAGTGTCCTATCACCCCACAAAACTATTTAATATCGTTGTAAATGGGCCATTTTGACCCATTCCCTCGTCTATGTAGTGGCGCGTGTTGGTCACTCCCTGTGACAGAATTCAATCCGACCCGACCCTATTCTTTGAAGAAAAGTCGTCTTCTCCTTTTCTTTTCTTTTCTTATTTCTCAACTTTTCTTAGGGATTATTATAGTGTAAAAGTGTTGAAATCGATCTACTATAGTTGCCATTGTTAGAATTTTATAGTTTTTCGTTGTGTTTTTGAGTAATTGCTACTGTAGGGCTATGGAAAAAACCATGAAATCGAAAAATTAGGGCTATCAATGGCTATTTTGGGTTTATATTAGGGGAAGATGATATAGAGTGATTAAATAATTAATAATAAAGAAAGAAAATGACACGTGTCACTTTTAA